>JAWZTI010000828.1:5051-20055 GCA_039880955.1 Chlamydomonas urium
CGCGCCCGACCACAAGGGCACAGAGGCCGCGTGCCAAACGTCCCTGGCATCGACTGAGCACAGGCGCGCACGCAGGCGGCAGGGCAGACAGTGGGATATTGCTATATATCACAGTACGCTGGTCGTGAAAAGAGGTGATCACGCTATTGCTTGTTCCACCTGCAGCAGGCCTAGGCTCACCTTGGCCATGAGGATGGCGCACTGTTGCCAGTGCCGCGCCACCTCTCGTCTGACTCAAGTTGCTTGCCATTTCTCTTTCCCCTTGCAGGCAGCCGCCGGTATTGGCATGGCGCTACTGACGCAGCATAGCGACTGCCAACGTTGACTCTGTGGTGAGCAGCGCTCGCGCGGGGGTTGCAGTAGCTTGCGCTCAGGTATGGGATGATATTGCATGCACTGCATGTAGAAGCTGCCGCACCCTGTCACTATGCCCGCAACTTGTGCTGCTACATGCTGCTGCCTCACAGGTGGTCCATGGACAGGGACGCCCTCAGGCAGCAGCAGCTTGCAAAGCCAGCACTAGGCACCTTTGAACAGCTTCTGCAGCCAACCAACTCCGCGGCTCGGGACTCGAGCAGCACCATGCCGGCGTCACCAGCATGGGCCAGCATGAAGGTCGAAACAGCATCACCCTCTGAGCGCCCTGAGCTCGCACCTCCCATGACGCGCCACAGCCTGCCAGCACCTCCACAGGTACCCCAGGCGCAAGGCAGCAATGAACACCAGCTACCTGTGCCACCTGCGCCACAACCCTCCCGGGCACACCGTCGCACCAACCCTGTCTGCCAGGTCAGTGCTGCTGGTACCCACACCATAGGCTGCAATCGCTTCATCTTGTATCCTCATGGCTGTCAACATAAGTCCGACCGGCAGAGTCTGGCTGGTCGCGGCAGCCAGATCACAGTGACACAATTGCCCAACGCAACTTGGCTGGATTCTGTACCCCCACCACAACCCACCCCCCTCGATCAGGTGGACGGTTGCAAAGAAGACCTGTCCGACGAGAAGTACAAAGTCTACCACCGCCGCAATCGCATCTGCGACGAGCACTTCAAGTGCCTGGTCTGCTTTCACAAGGGCCAGAACATGCGCTACTGCCAGCAGGTGAGGCGCGCACTGCGATGTGACTTGTGCCCCACATTGCTTGGATGCTGCTGTAGCAGCGAGGTGTGTGCTTGCCTAGCCTCAATGCTGTCTTGCCGCCTGCCGTTGATGGCAACGGAGTGCATCAGGCCCACGGTGGGAGTTGCCACAACCCTCTCCTTCAGCCCTCTCCTGCACTTGTTCTGCTTGTATCACGTGCGTGGCCAACGGCTGCTTTTGCCGGTTCTGCCTGCTGCTGCCAGGAACAGGTTGCCCTGCAAAATCTGCATGCGACTGACCTACACTGTTGACCAAGGTTGTGTGCCCCTGTTGTGCTGAGCAGTGCCACAAATTCCACGAGATCGATGCTTTCGACTTCGGCAAGCACTCATGCCGTGCGAAGCTTCAGAAGCGAGCTGGGAAAGGGCAGCGTGCTGCTGCGGCGCTCAGTGCTGCAGAGCGCGAGCACGAAAGCCAGCGCATGCGAGCTGGACAGGATGCCAGCGACACGAGCGGCCTCGGCCTGAGCATGACCGACGCTTCAAGCTCCGCTAGCCTCGCCATGGACTCCGAAGCTAGCCTGTCCCTCATGCCTGGTGGCCTGGCCACAAGGCTTGGCTTTGGCGGTGGACAGGTTGGGCTGGGTGGGACCTGGCGCGGCTTGCAGGCAAGCCAGCTGCAACCTGGTGGCACATGGACTGCACCTGTGGGAGGCTTGCTGAGCACTGACGCTTGCCAGCGGCAGCTGCTGCAGCAGCAGCAGCAGCAGGTGCACTTTGCAGGGCACATGGTGAGCTTAAAGCACAAGCCGTCGGCAGCCGCCGATGCTTCGGCCATGATGACCGAGGCAGCACCTCCTGTTTGCCATGCCAACATATCTTTGCGTGGCGCTGACGCCGTTTTCTGCTGCTGCTGTGCAGATGTCGGTTGATCCCGCTGGCAACCTGCTTGACCGCCAGGGCTCCATCTTGTCTGCCATGTCCAATGCCACAAGCGCTGACGCCAGCTTTGGCAGCCTGGCCGAATGGCGCCATCTGCAGGTACTGCAGCAGCAGCCGCAGCAGCAACAGCAATTGGTGCTGCAGCGGCAGGTTAGTCAGGTGCCGCGTGCTGATCTGGGTGGAGCGTTCACCCTGCCCGCACTGGGCCACGGCCTTCGCTCTGGTCTGCCGCGCGGTGACTTGGCCCTACTTGGCTTCGACACTGCGCTGAGCCAGGCCGTGCGCCGCGAGGAGGAGATGCAGGAGGCGATGGGCCAGCTTCAGGCGCAGCTGCAGCAACAGCAGCAGGCCGAGCAGCAGCAACGCCAGCTTATGCTTCTGCAACAGCAGCAGCAGCAGCAGCTGCAGGCAAAGCAGGGCACAGGCCTTGGGTCAATGGCCTTTGCGCAGCAGCATGGCCCGGCGCGTGTTGGATCCCGTGGCAGTGGCGCGGATGAGCTAATGGGCGCTTTCGACATCGACGGACGCAGCAGCGCTGGCTCGGTTGGTAACCTGGCGTTGCACGGCACGTGGGCTGAGAACGAGCTGGAGCGGCTTTCAAGGGAGCGGCAGCGTCAGCAGCCCGCGCACGGCGGCGCTGGCACGTCGACGTCGGCGGAAGATCTGGCGGTGCAGCACTTGCGCCTGCAGCGAGGGTTCAGCGGCGTCCAGGACCTGACGGCTCAGCAGCAGCAGCAGCAGCAGCAGCACACGCTGCTGGGTTCAACGCAGGTGCAGCAGGTTGCGCCAGGTGCCTCGATGCTGCATGCACTTGATCCGCAAACCTTTGCCCTGCAGCAGCAACGGCTGTGGCATACCACCCAGCCGGGCTCGGGTCAGGCGCAGGGCACCCACATGCTGCACGCCCAGGACGCTTATATGGCCCCTGCATTGCTGGCAAGCGCTCCGGGCCAGCGACAGGGCAGCCCCACGGATCAATGCCTCAACAGGATGCTAAGCGACATGTATGCTGCACGGGGATGGCAACCTGATCAGCCCGGCTTATGATCATCATGCAACAAATAAAATATGCTTCCTGCAAAAGTACCTAGGCCCAAAGCGCCTCATTGAGCCACATGTAGCCACATGTCAGAAGCAGTACACGTGCACCTGGGTGGACGAGGCGCCTGTCGCTCATCTGTTCCAACATGCGCCTACAACGCACTTTGTTCTCCACAGAAGGGCGTGTGCGTTGTGCGCCGCTACTTTTTCACGCTTTGCGGAGCCCATGGCCACAACTGATGCATACCGGGATACAGTTCATGTTGGACGCAACACAGGCCAAGTACATGTGCTGAAGGCAGCAGAATGCCTGAGTGCGACACGTGGCACAGCTGCAATGCCTCTTGCGCTCGGCAAACTTAATCAACACAAAACGGGTATTTCAGGCCATCAACATGCGCTCCTCACTCCTCGGGCGGAGCTTATATTTCTCTTCCTTCCAAAGCCCCTGTGTTGACCCCATCCTGCAGTTTGTTCCACAGTCCACTGTTCCACCAATGTGCATGTTTGAAACGCCTTGTACAACACAGGCAGCCCTTGCACGTGGCGATTGTTGCTTATGTGCGGCTCGCGAGGTACTTCGCTCGCCTTTTCATGGCCATGCAGCAAGTTGAGCTGGGCTGCTGCTATCGTGTCCAAGCCACTCCTGGCTGCCACATATGTACGGATCATTCTCTTGCCTATCTTGCAATACATGTCCTTGGGCTGGTGGCTTGCAGCCCAAGGAAGGCTTGCTTTTTGGGGTAGTGTTGTGCTGTGACGTGCCGTGCAAAAGTAGCTAGTCTTTTATCATACGATCGCTTTAATACCTACACTGCTACACCTGAGCCCTGCGAAAGCCCTCAAGCCCTTTTTAGGATTCCTTCTATCAGCTTGTGCTTCTCATTCACCGCAGGGGAAAGGCAGGTCTAGACCTGCCCCAGCATCCTTCGCCATGAGGCCCCTTTCAAGGATGGAACTGGTTCGAACCATTGTCGACTTGACGCCCGTGCAGCAGTCCATGAATATCAGCAAGCCAGCGTGGGGAACAACCAAGTCTCTTACACCAACAGCAAAGCAGGTAGCAGGTAGCAGGCGCAGGTGCAAGGGAAATGTTGGAGTCAGTGGTTGCCCTACCTGGGTTCTTCATACCAAATGCCACGTTTTCAGAAAGAGTCCACGGTGCGCAGTTGAAGGCTGTAAACCCCGCCCCACCCTACGAGGTTTGTGACCCCAAGAGCCTTGGGCCAAGACCTCACGGGTGGGCCATGACCAAGGGTGGGCCTGATAGTGGCCAGGCTTGCAACAGGCATCAGGGAGGGCTTGTGCAGAGTGCCACGCTCAAGCAAATAGCTGAGGTGGGCCAAGGTCAGCAGAATGGGCAGTGTCATTCCTGTTCCGTCCTACGTTGGTGTAAATGCGCCGGGGTGGGTGAATGTGCTGAGCTTCCTCAGAACCCCGAAAGCTTTCACTGACCTTCGGGGATACACTTAACTGTGCATTTGCAGCGGCAAGTTGAGTGGGCCATTCAAGCGGGTTGATCATTGCGTCAAACGCGTCAAACGCGGCTGAGCGGCAGGTGAGCTGACCTCAATAGTCCTTCACAAGTGTGAAAAATTGTTACTGCTACATGCCGAAGGGGCAAGGCATAGTCCTGCATACTTCCGCAGCTTGTTATCTTGTCTTGCGGCGGCAGAACGAGTAATTCACCTGCAGGCAGCGCCTACGGCTGCCTCAGCTACTCAGCACCTTGGCGCCACCAGGTCCTCCATCTCCGGTGTCCACGTCGTCAGCCGACTCAGAGCAAAGGCTGCAATGGCCAAGGCGAAGCTTGCAGGGGGCAGGCACGCATTGTCCTTGGGCACATGTGTCCGCGAGGCGGTGAGTTTTGGCGCGACCCGCAAGACTCTGCAGAAGTTGTGCGCTTTGGTCTGCTCGTCCTGACTTTTTCTGAAGCCGTTTGCTGCATGCGTGGACTCTGCAGGCTGCAGTGCGCCGCACCCTCATGAAACGCCCCGCGGTTCAAAGTCCAAGCAATACCCCGGCAGTGCATTCATCGCAGCGTCGCCCTCCCACAGCCTTCCAGCTGTTCCAGCACGGCTTCGTCCGCGGCCAGGTGCGCCCTGTTGTGCCGTGTGCACTTCACTGGATGACCACACCTGCTATGTCCCTTGCTACCACCCAGGGTACCCCCTTTTTGTGCCATGATGCCAACGCCCTGATACATGCTTGCATGCTTGCAGATGCTGCGCATGATCGTGGACGACGCAGGGTCTCAGCTGTCGCCAGAGCAGCAAGACGTGCTGCTGCGCCTGTCCACATGCGGCTGCCTGCGTGATCAGAGGCCCGAGCACCTGCAGCTGCTCGCCCGTGTTATGGCTGCAGTATGGAAGCAGATGGACTTTGCTCAACGCAGCCCTTTTGAGGCCATGGCGGTTCGGGGACAGCTGCGCTTCGCACAGCTCAGCAGCATGGCCACAGGCGCAGTGTATTCACTCAGCGCCTGACACATACAGGGGCTCTGACCAGCCCGTGTCTGCTGGGCAGACCACACCAGGGCAGTGGCAGGAGAAAAGAGCGTTCCCCAGCTCTCACAGAGCATGGGACCATCCTGAACCTGAATTAGGCACGGGGAGCATGGCGCAGCCGTGTGCGTGCTGCCAAGCGCGCAATGCTGCTGACATGCGCCTGACATGCAAGGTGCTGCTACGCCCGAGAGCGCCTCCTGCACACATCCTTGAGCAAGCGGCGAAACTGCCGAACAACGTGGATCCTGTGGAACACTGTGAACCTCTCGTCCCCCGTTCAGGGACCAGTATGATACCTTGCACAAGCGCAAGCTACGAGAGCAATTACCAAAGCTAAGCTACTATTAACTACCCCTGTCTTGACCCAGTACAAAAAAGCATATTCACACATGGTCCGCTGTGCAGAACTACCACCAGCAGATTACGATACTGCCAGACATACCGCCACACACTCAGTTTCATGTTGGGACATGATTCGCGCTGACTTTAAGTACACTCCAGCGGTTTTTGCCTGTGCTCGCTGCAGAAGCAACCACATTCTTTCTGTTTTTCATGCTATGTTCTCCATCCTTGTATTTCCTCTGCCTTCATACTGCTCGGCACATTCTTTGCTGGGAGCCTGTCTGGCCCCATGATCAAATGCTTACCTTTGGTTTTTTCCTTCATTCTTCTCGCCGTCCTGTCCATATCGCTTGTAACGGCACATGACGACATGCCCCATGGATGATGCTGTCCACGAACTACGTGTTGCAACATGTGTGTGGCTGGTTGTTGCTGAAGCCTGTGCCAGTAGCACATGGAGAAACACAGGCATGCGCGCTAGCAATGCCCAACGCATGCCCAAATTCCAGCCTACCCGCCCAGCACAGGCAGCTTCCTCAGGCAATGTGCTCTGTGTGAGCATAGCTGCTTTTGTGAGCACAGCAGATATGTGTACAGTACAACCCGTGGTCAAAACTTATGGCTGGGAAGGTCAGAGCAGCAGAACAGTTGCTGGCTTGTGATGTTAAAAGCCTCAGGGGTGGTTGCCGGCAGATCATAGGTGTCACTTGAAAGGATTTACACATGAATCAACCCTCTTTGCAATCTGTTCACACTAATCCGACACCAGCGATCGCTGACGCTGTCTGCCTACATGTCTGGGTCAGGTATTTGTGTATGCATGCCGGCATGCAAATCTGGTCCCACACACTTATGTCAAAAGGCACAGTCAGGCCTGGTTTGGAACCGCAACAAAGCAGCAGTTGCTGCCGGTGCAACGCTCCCTACATCTTTGCAGCTGCTTGCAGCAACACCAACCGCCCCTCCGAGCCCACCGCAGCGAGGCAACAGCAGCTTGCTCTTGAGCTTGCCGCTTGCATGACGGGCCTTCAGGCGAACACATTGAGGCACTGCCATGCCCACAGCAGCCATGTGCTGGTCCGGTCTGCCCTGATTTTCAAGGAGCTGTCCGCAGCACAAGCACAGGTACCGTGGCTGAGACAAGCTGCATCTACATGCAGGCAGCTCTAATGCGGCGTCCCAACAGCTTGCATTGCTGCCGCGCTGCAGTAGTACCGTTGCAAGTGGCCCTGCCCAGGTGCAGGCTGGCTACTTAGTAGGAGGTCATCTTGTGGCGGTTGATGCCCAGGGTACGCAGGCGCAGTGCCTGCAGCTTGATGAAGCCACCTGAATGTGGGAGGACAGTGTGGGTGCTGCTGTGTTAGGCAGGCCTGCCCATGCCCGCAGGCGCAGATGCGAGACGCATGCATGTGGGCGTGTGCCGGGCCCGGTTGTCGCGTCCGGTTGTTCATACTCAGCCAAACTCCTCATTTGAGCTGGCCCCACTCTCGTCCCACACTTCCTCATACCTGCGTCCGCCTGGTTGTACAGGCCCTTGTCGTCCTCGAAGGACGCAATGACCTTGTCGTACAGGCTGACGGGCGACTTGCGGCCCGTGACCATGACGTTGCCCTTGTACAGCTTCAGGCGCACGGTACCTGCAAAGTGTGGGAAGCAGGTGGGGCAGCGTGGTGTGCCTGGTCAGGATCGTATGCAAGACCAAGGCGTCTCGGCGCGCGGGTACCTATGACAGTGTGGGGTTGAGGCATGGGGTGCAATTTTGAAGCAAGGAAAAATGCGAGTGATGCCATCGCGTGATGCGATTCCCATCTTGACATCGTTCGCCCTGTAACCTGGTTTCCTTTAGATCATCCCTTGCTCCTGTGCTCTCCCGCCACCCCCAGGCCCCTCACCAGTGCAGTACTCCTGGGTCTTGTCAATCAGGGCCTGCAGCGCCTCACGCTCAGGGCTGAACCAGAAGCCGTTGTACACCAGCTCGGCGTAGCGGGGCATCACGTCATCCTGCAGGGTGTGGACAGGTGTGGATGGGTGTGGATGGGTGTGGAAGAATGTGAACAAGCGAGGAAGGGCAAAGCTGCATGAGCGTTTTTGTGGGGGTTCAGGGTAATGGACTGTGCTTGTGCTGTGCTGCATACGCACCTGAGCCCAGCCCAAAACCTCGTGACTTCTTGATGTGTGAGACGACTTTTCTGTGGCACCTGCTGCTGCTAACCCCTCTGTTGCTCAGTCTCCTGCCACCTTGAGGTGCATCTCGGCCCAGTCCAGGCTAGTGGGCTCTGCTGCACATGCGCCAAGGCCCCGCCTTGACCCCCCCGAGTCTTTTAACCCTGCAACAGGTGCTGCTGCAACCATCCGTCGCAAAGCCTCACCTTGAGGTACATCTCGGCACGGTCCAGGGTAGTGGGCTCTGCTGCACATGCGCCAAGGCCCCGCCTTGACCCCCCCGAGTCTTTTAACCCTGCAACAGGTGCTGCTGCAACCATCCGCCGCAAAGCCTCACCTTGAGGCACATCTCGGCACGGTCCAGGGTAGTGGGCTCTGCTGCACATGCGCCAAGGCCCCGCCTTGACCCCTCCGAGTCTTTCAACCCTGCAACAGGTGCTGCTGCAACCATCCGTCGCAAAGCCTCACCTTGAGGTGCATCTCGGCACGGTCCAGGGTAATGGACTCGATGGCGCGGTGAGCGTTCAGCAGGATGGTACCGCCGGGGGTCTCGTACACACCTGTGAGCGGTGCCAGAGCAGGCACATGAGCAGGCACATGAGTAGGCATGCTACCAGGAGCAACGTGGCCTAAGCAAGTACGTGCGTACATGGGCAAGTGAGCAGGCGCGCAAGTAGGTATGTGAGTGCCGTGTGCGCTCTTGTAGAGGCGCTGTAACCCCTTTCTAGCCCCTCGGGCCGACCCTTCACCGAAAACTTCAGCCGACCCGTCACCAAAAGCTTAGGCCCACACTTGCAGTAAGTAACCTGCCGCCGATCAGACCCTTCATCCAACGCCTGGGCCGCAATCTGCAGTAACCAACCCAGCTTGGGCGTACACTTCCGGCAAGTAACCTGCCGCGATCCAGCCCTTCACTCAGAACCTGGGCCCAAACCTACGGTTGGCGACCTGGTTTGGATCCACACCTACCACGCAACTTTCCGCCGACAACCCGTCCCTTCACCCATTTCACCCAAAGCCTGAGCCCACACCTTGAGTAACCGACCTAGCTGGGGCCCACACCTACCGCGCGACTTCATGCCGACGAAGCGCGACTCCACCAGGTCCAGGCGGCCGATGCCGTTGGCCCCTCCCAGCTCGTTCAGCTTTGTCAGGAGGCTAGCGGGGCTGAGGCGGACGCCATCGATTGCCACAGGGTTACCCTTCTCGAACTCAATCTCGATCTCGGTGGGGCTGTCGGGGGCCTGCAGGGGGTGGTGAGAGTGGGGAGGTATCACGTGATCGCACATAGTTGCCAGGGTGTTCAAAGCAATGTCAAGGAGGAGAGCAATCCAGGAGCACGTTCCGCGCATTAAACGTGAGATCCCCTGCGTCCTCCCCTCCCCCCTCCCCCTGTCTCCCCACATTGCAGCCTCACCTGCTCTGGGGAGACGGAGCGGGTGAAGATGGTGTCCAGGGGAGCGACCCAGGGGGTCATTAAGCGCATCAACCCTGGTATCCCCTGCGTCCACCCATCCACTTTTCCCCCCTCTCCCCCCTGCCTCCCCACATTCCAGCCTCACCTGCTCTGGGGAGACGGAGCGGGTGAAGATGGTGTCCAGGGGAGCGACCCAGGGGTCCTCCAGGGCGTTGCCCTCATAGCTGATGTGCAGCAGGTTGGCATCCATGGAGTATGGGGGCTCACCACGCTTGGCCTGCAGGAGGCATAGTTGGAGTGTGGAGTAAGGGTGTGTGTGGAGGTGTTTGGAGGCGTATGGGNTAGTTGGAGTGTGGAGTAAGGGTGTGTGTGGAGGTGTATGGAGGTGTATGGGCTCACCAAACTTGGCCTGCAGGAGGCATTTTCCACAGAATTTCCTATTGGGCACTCGAAAAACTACCACATGTACTTGCTTCCTATTCATAACTTGTGCTCCATCAATCAAGTCTCACCAAGGGGGCTGTCCCCGCTTGGCCTGAAGGAGAGGCAGTACAACGATTATTGTGTCCCCGGCCGGCCGTTCTCAAGCCCTACACAGGCTGGCATGACCAGCTCTATGACCTCGCCCACACCTGGGCCTCGATCATCCTATCTATCCCACCACACTCAAGCCAGCCTGTCGCGGCTGAGCACATTCTGTGCAAGCTAGCAACGCCTCTGTTCGCTACATCATCTACCACTCATCACCAAGACCCTCACTACCACCTCGCCCGCACCTGGGGCACAGGGATGCTGTTCTTCTCAGCGTACTCGATCAGCTTAGTGCGGCTGAGCAGGTCCCACTCCCTCCAGGGCGCAATGACCTTGATGTCGGGCTTCAGGGAGTAGTAAGACACCTCGAAGCGGACCTGGTCATTGCCCTTGCCGGTGGCGCCGTGGGCGACCGCATCAGCACCCACCTGTGCAGCGGGAGCAGGAACGGGAGCGGGTAGGTGAGGAATAACAAGTGTGGGCTGTGCCAAGGCATGCACTTCATTGCGGAGTGCACCCAGCTGTGGGTGTATGGCCTTGCTCTCAAACTCAGCACCACCTGCTATGTGGGCTGGTGATTCCACTGAAGCCTGCTACATGAATGGCGGCTGCCCGGTGTGTGCCGTTTGCAGTGCGGCTTGGATGGACCCTTCCCAAGTGTCTGCATTGATAAGGGTGTGCTCGAGATACACAGGCAGTCTGCTTTGTGCGCCAAGGCATCAGTGAACCCCAAGGCAAGGAAACTGCCCTGCCATCTGAGGTGGCAAGCACCCCGTTGCACTCACCTCCTTGGCAATCTCGATCTGACGCTTTGCGATCAGGGGCCGGGCGATGGAGGTGCCCAGCAGGTACAGACCCTCGTACTGGGAGTTGGCGCTGCACAGCGGAAGCAGCAGGCCGGCGTGGGAGGGATCAAAGGCAGTGTCTGCAGCATTTGGGCAACGCTATGTGCAATTGGACAGGAGGCGGCAAAGCTCTAAAGGAGAAGGAGCAAAAGTGAGAGGGCCAGCTGTTGCATTACACAGGCCCTGGGAGTGGTCATGCTGAGGTTTGTTGCGTCCCAGAGTACCCTTGCCATGCTCACAGCCTGAATCCTGGCCGCGGTTCCGCTGAACCCTGAGCCATGCCAACAGTTTCCCCTTCCTGCCATGCCCCAACCCTAGATGGGGTGCCGCTGAGCCTGCAGCCGTGCCAGCAGCCTTCTCCTAGCTGCAGCACCCCTGCTTTGCCTTCAACATACCCTCAACCCTGCACGAAGCGCTGAGGCATGGCTGCAGTGCCCTTATCACCCTATCTGAGCTACTCTGCAGAAGGCTTCGGCAGCGCATGCTGTGGCTGCAGTAATGAACCATGCCATCAGCCACACCTAGCCCTGAAGCTGCCCTAAGATTGGGCTGCGGCAACCCTGCACGTCCTTGCTGCGGCAACCCTGCAAGCCTTGGCTGCGGCTGCGGCTGTAGCTGCAGATGACGCACCGGAACATGGGGAACACAAAGTCTCTCACAAACTCCTCCCTCAGGTCATCAATGAAGATCTGCTTGATGCCCATCTTCTCGGCCTTGGCGCGCGCAGGCTCCAGCTCCTCACCCTGCACATGTGCCAAAAAACATGGTGCAGCGGGAGGATATTCAAGAAGAGTAGGGTGAGGAGGCACCAAGTCCCGCCCAGCGCGTATGCCTATGTGCTGCAAGCGCGGCAGTGGCTGAGCGCCGCAATAACGGGCCTTGAAGCGTTCCAGCACTTGCCACGGCTGGCGGCGACGCAACCACGTGATTGGGAGCCGAGAGGCCCTGCGCACACGCCCACCTGGCCAAGGTCGGCAGTGAAGGTGACGACCTCGCAGCCATACTCATCCTGCAGCCACTTCAGGATGATGGAGGTGTCCAGGCCGCCCGAGTAAGCCAGCACGACCTTCTTGACCTTGCCATGCTTTGAGGACGCTTGCGCCACGACGGCGGCCCTGCGCTGCACGGCGCGAGGCCTGATGGCAATGGCCTTGTTCAGGGCCGGCGCCTGGGCGCCCTTCACTCCTGTTGTTGCCAAACAGGAAGGCAAGATGTTGGGCACCAACTCGGCAGCAGCCCGATCGCTGCAACCTGAAGCTAATTGTTGCTAGCCGTTGCACTCCTGCTGCCTATCAGTGATGCCGCAGCGCCGATGAGCAAGCGCTGCACTATGCAGCGCAGAATAAGGCCCTTTGGGCACACTCACCACGGTGCAGCATGTTCCCCTGTATTTTGAGCGTGCGCTAACAGCAACACACCGCTCTTTCAGCGCGGTGCGCCCCAACGTGACCTGCCCACACCTCCATACCCCATGCCTTTTGCACATGTATCACCGCGCTGCTTGCACGCCGTTCACGTTTGGAACCGACACCTGAATCGTCTGGATGATTATCAGTGCCTCCTGTCAGAGAAGGAGGCAGGACTGGTGCTGAACTCAGCATCAGCAGTGAGCATGGGGTGCACCAAGGTGAGTGATGTCAGCAGCTTCCATTGAACCAGCACTGATGGGTTCAGCTCAGGCGTTGTCTGCGTCAGCAGCTCACAGGTCCTTGAAGCCAGCCGACTGGTAGGCACAGGCAAGCCACAGTCGAGAGCAGCAGCTGTGGTCTCATCACAGCAGAACTACTGTCTGATATTGAGCACAGTCAACCAAGCTCAAGCAGCTGCAGCACAGTGTTCTGCACCTGCGGCCGCTTATGCTACGGGGCCTCTGAGCCCAGTGGGCTCCTGCTCAGCAGGCTGTTCTTTGATGAGCATTGAACCAGGAGGGGATGGGAAGAGCATCACGCAGCTGTTCAAGGGTCTGCTGGTGGTGAGGCGCCTTGGCCTGTGGTGGTGCTGTCGTGGGAATTGCTGGCTCACACTCACACTGCTGTCAGCATGGCTAACATGGCTACAGTGATAGCTGACGCATGGCTGTTTGGGTCAGCATGTGGCCATCGCCGTCATGTATTGGCCGTCGCACCTTGGCATGTGCAAACACCAGTGTCTCGACCAACGGTTCGCGGCAGCGAGTACAATGACTGACAGCCAACAACCCAAGGTGAGCAGGCAGGCAGGTGTCGCTCCGCGATACCATGCGCTCCCGCGCTCATCGATGCACTTCTGATAAGGGGCTAACGCCTTGTGTAGGCTCTCTGGGAACATGGTTTTGCTAATCCAACTTTTCGTCTAATGAGTAGGGGTGCTTTGTGCCCTTGCGGCGCCCTGCGGACTGTGAAATGGCCTACCTACCTACCTGCTGATTGGGTGAGTGCACAGATTGGGAATTTTCCCTTGTCAGTGGCACTGGTGCACATTGTCACTGAGGCTGGTGCACCAAAGCTGTGCAAGGTTATGCTGCAAAGGACAAGGTTTACCGGGTTTCAGGGTGTCGAATCACGAACATTAGCGCCAGAGGTTGGCTAGTCAAGGGCGGCTCTTTTGCAGAGTGTGATGTCGAAAGCTGTCAGCCTGACAATCTTGGTGCACAGCCATGGGCGGCATCTGGAACTTGTTTCCACCAGCATGAAGAAAAAGCGCCTCAAGCTACCGTGACCAACCAACCGTACAGGCGCAACACACCAGCAATGCGCAACATCTCTCGCAAACGCAGTTCTGCAACTCAAGAACGCTGCGCAGCCTGCTCAGCGTTTACGTGTGCCTCCTTGCAGCCCCGAAACACCAGCCGGTTGTGCGCTGCTGCGTGGCTCGGGCCTGAGCAGCCGCTATGCAGGAGGACGCGCCACAAGGTTCCAGCCCAGCCAGGTGCGTTAACAGCCTGCGTGCCTGCGTTGGGTTGCTGCTGGTGCGCATACCCGCGTGGGCGTCAGCAAGGCAGTCTGCAGACATCGGAGCGATCTCTTGCAGAAAGCAGCAAGCGCAGTGTGCTTCAGGATGGTAGAGGCCGCACGCACCGTAACAGGCTCAATCTGCCTGCCTGCTTTACCCGCGACACATATCGGCTGCAGAAGGCCGGGTCGCGCCAGGCTGCCGCCGCTGCCAGGCACGCTGCAGGCCATCCCCGCCCATCCGAGCATGAACCCTGCCTACGAGCCTCGCCCTGACGACGGTTAGAGGGCCACTCGCAGCAGAATCTTGCACGCCCACCTTGCGCATCTCGCCCATGCAGCACCATGGCCAGTGCATGCAGCGCACTTGCCGGTGTGAGTTCGACACCATGCGCCCCATGCAACCTGCACTCCCAGGTGATGCCAGTGCCAGCTCCGCACCAAAGGCCATCAAGGACTCGGTCAAACATGCACCCGCACTGGACAGGGCCTACAGCCAACAGGAGCACTTGCCTGGCATGACCCATGCCACGGCCACAGAGCCAAAGGGTCCCGATGTAGCATCACCGCCGGCGCCGGCCCATGCGCCACCTACACCACCTCAGCCGCCGCAGTCTACCCAGGGCACAGGCCCCTCCCAGGGTTCTGGCCAGGGTTCAGGCTGCTCACAAACCCCGGATAGGCCCATCAAGTCCGCGCCAGCGATGCCCTCCAGCCGGAGCGTGACCAACGCCGAGCACTCCTACAAAAGCTTCTTGGCTAGGCGTGAGTGAAAGGTTTAGGCAAAGGGATGGATTTGCATGGTTGCTGTGCTGCAAAAGCAAAGCCCTGGCTGGGTACAAGGGGAGGGTTTTGGTTAGTGAGTTATCTTTGACATGATGAGGAGGGACCAAGAGGGATATGCATGTGGCTAGTGAGAGTGGCTGCAGATACATCAGTAGCTTCCCCCAGGCACGGCTACCTGAGTGAGCTTCACCTGTTGGCCTCCCTGATGAACCTCTGCACACCGCCTCGCTCCACACCTTTCCACACCTTTCCACCCAGAACGCGGCGACAGCAAGCTGAGCACGGTACACACGACGCGTACCGCCAGCCTCGTGAGCTTCATGAGCAGGAACGTGGTTGTGCCTGAGCCTGTTGAGGCAACGCCAGATGCTGGCGATCCCAACCCCCGTGACAGTGCGCCCAAGTTCCGCTACGCAGT
>JAWZTI010000829.1:6686-20040 GCA_039880955.1 Chlamydomonas urium
CCTCCCACCTCGTTGTCTTGTATCCACTCATCCTTGTGTTGGAAATACCCCTGTACAACTGATGCCTGTTTCACCCCGCGCCTCCCACCTCGTTGTCTCTGGCTTTTCTGATGTTATTGTCGGTACCAGCAGGTCCTTGTCAGCGGTGTAGCAGGGCGTCGGCTCAGGCTCGGCATTTGGCAGCTTGCTCTGCCGCTGCTGCTCCACCATCTTGAACACCTGAGCGTGCACACGTCAGCATAAGGGCTAAGGTGCTCAGGATACCACATGATCACCTGGCTGTGCACATCAGCAAAAGGACAGCAGCTGAGACTTCTCCCATATTATCACTCTTTCACCCTCACATGCGCAGGTGATGAATTCTCCATCCTTTCAACGTTCCCCTCTAGGACTTCCGGGTGCTAAATCTTCCACCTGACCACTGCACAGGTCTGGGTGCCGAGTCTCCCACCTGATCATCGCTTTGTGCCTCACAGGTCGACTGCGCAAGCATCGGGTTGCTGTCTCCCCACCCCACTCGTCCTGGCCCTGCCACTCCCCATTCCCCCTCGCGGCATTGAACCACCCTCAGTCCTGGCTGGCCCTGCTGTCCTCCGCAACCACCTCATCTGCAGATTCCAACCCGACCACCGGTCAAACAAACCCATCGCCCCATCCCCATTAGGCACGCCCTCGTTTCAACCGCCCACCGCCCGCATACCTGGTCGCAGGCCGCGCCCCACTTGTCCACAACGTGGCATGGGTTGTCTGCGTACACACCTGTTGGCTTGCCCCCTGTGGTCACAGCAGGGACCCGGACGTGAGTGGATGCCGGAGTGGGGCACTGGGCGGTGCGGTGCGTGAGCAGAATATAACACAGCACTGGGCATGTGCATGGCATGGCGGTGAACGTGCCCTTGTGACGGTGTCAGGCAGCATGCAGGTGTGAGGATCGCAGCGGGGAGCGGGTATGTCAAAGGGAAGGAGGGGAGGGGGGTGAGGAGGGATGGAGCAAGGGACACAGGGGCTTGAGGCGGGGTAACGCAGTACCGCCAGTGGTGCTGGGGTGAGCAGGTGTTGGTTGCAAGCTAGATGCATCAGGGAGCATGTATGAAGGGGCAGGATGCAAGGGCTACTCACAGTGCTCCATGATAATGCTGTCTTTGATGAGCCGCGAGAAGTAGCCATCACAAAGCCCCTGGCGCATGCAAGGGGGCAAGAGGGGGTGAGGGGGGCGAGGGCAGTTCGAGACAGGGGCATGGGCGTTGAGTGGGTAAGAAAGGGTGGGTGTGAGTGGGACCTGCAGGTCAGATAGTGTGCTGGTGCAGGCGAGGGGACAGGAGGCAGTCAGGGCAGAAGGAAGATAAGGGGAAAGGTGTTGAAAGGTGGAAAAGGGCCGCAGGTAAGGGCGTCAGCCTGTGGACAGGGAGCAGCAGGTGACATCGCGCCTGATGCAGGCAAGAGGGGCAAAGGGTGCAACAGAAGTGTGAGGGCTCTTGAGAGGAAGTGCAAGGTAAGCAGCAAACCTGGGGCGGAGAGAAAGGTGAGTTCCTTCCTTTCAAGCAATGACAGGGTATTGTGAGGCACAGGAGCGATGATCCTGGTTCCTGTCACTCACAGTGTTCCAGGATGATTGCGTTGCTGAGGAACGGCCTAAACTGTTTGCCGGTTCCGTGGCTGTAGTCACACAATCCCTATGAGGGAGGGACCGACGGGAAGGGGAGTGTGGGAATTTGTTCGGGCCTTCTGTGAAGGTGGTGACAGGGGTGCGAGCAAGGTGGAAACACAGCCCCTATGGAGGAAGGGACACAGGGAAGGCGGGGAGGGTGCGTGTTGGGGCGGTTTCAGGGCTGGAGGCTGTAGTGAGACACACCCTAAGCAAGATGGCAGGGGGGAGTGGAGAGAACGTGCGGGGTCCATCAGGGAGGACAAGGCGAGGTGAGGTGAGGTTGGAGATGAGCTGGGACAAGGCTGCGCGGTCACATGCCTGTTGCTGCCGCTGCTTTTGTATCATGCATCTCCTGTCACCAACACTCCTTGCACTCCTCGCACCTTCTGTCAACACCCAGGTGCACAGCCCTCTCTCACAAGACCTCATGGAACCTGCTCAAGGAGGAACTGTGTCTTTGTTGAAACGCCTCCCAACATAACCGCCTGGTGAGCCCTCACCTCTCTGTTTATCGCAAGCCTGCTGAGCCTTCAATTCTCTATTTATCGCAATTTCCTCTTCTGCGCCAACACACCCTCTCCTCCTCACAGCACAAACACGCCCATCCGGGTGCAGCGGACGAATTCCCTCACACTCTCGCACACACCTGTTTGTGGCTGAATGCCTAGGTGTGGCCAGATGATGACCTCAACCACCTCTCCTCCTGGGCCCGCAGTAAGACAGCCGCACATACCTGGTCGTGGCTGAGCGTAAATATGTGGTCGCGCCCCCCCTTGCGCTCCCAGTACGGCATCTTCCTCAGCTCCTCCAGAAGCTTCTCAACGTCCCGCAGCTTGCTGCTGTACAGCCAAGCCTGCCCAGAGTGAGGGTAGGGAGGGGCGGAGAGTGCGCAGTAGGAATGTCAGGCCTGTAACTGATGTCAGCAATGCCACATCTCGTGTTGGGTGAAAGGGCGAGGGCAGCATGTTGGTGATACACGACGCTCCTAGGCTTGCGGCAGCATGAGCAGGCCTCGGGGAGGCGCGGCCAGCGAGCAGCAGGCCTGCATAACAGTGTTGATTTTTTAGCAAACCTGCTGCTTTACAGGAAGAAGTAGAAAGCGAAGCAGCCTGCCAACTCATGCCTCACAGTCATGCTGCAGACGTTCAATGACGGCGGCAGCAGCTGTGTCACATACCCATGTGCTCCCGCAGCCTGTTTCACCCTGTGACTCACCCACACGTAGAAGTAGTCTGCTTCATCAGGGTTTTGGGTCAAGTAGGGACTGTTCATCAGGTACTCGGGAAATGTCTGGGAGCATGCGTGCCATGGGTGAGGAGGCGCAAAGAAGATGTCTAGGGGATTATGCGTGGAGGAAAGGTGTGCTGGTGGACGGTGTGTTGGGGCAGACACACATAGGGGTATCAGAGACAGAAGCCAAGGCACGTTGCAACGCTGACGTTATGTTCATGCACAAGCCTGTCGCCCCCGTGAAACAGCAAAGAGCTATGCAGCCGTCGGCCCGTGCAGAATCGCTGCGCCACACACAGTCTTGCTGCGACAGCTACGCACAATCTCAAGGCCGTACAGTGATGTGTTGATCCACACGTGGGACTCTGGGTTGTCCCGGAAGGCAGCAGACACGTTGTACATGTATATTTTTGGCCTGACACCGTCGGCAGATGCTGCATGAAGGTCTCGGCTGCTGCCTGCCCCTGCATGCTGCTGTGAGGATGATGCACTGCTGTCTGGGAAGCGCAAGTGGTGTTGAAGGCCATGGTTGTGTTGCTGCTGGCCAACTTGTTCCTGCTGAAGGCCCAGGCGATTGGGCAACGGGGAAGCGGAGCTGGACCAGGACGCGCTGGTGGGGTACAGTAGGATCCAAGCCAGCGCGCAGGCCCACGCTATGATCAGTAATGTGATGCGCCGGGTTCGCATGATATGTGCCGCATGGAGACTACACCATACGGTGTTGCGCAGGTCAGGAACACAAACTGTGCACACTCCTCACTTGTGTGAAGTTTTCAGTTCAGGTCTGAACAAGCTTCACAGCCGCGCTCAGTGGCAGCCAATCGCACTATCCGTACTTTCTAGCATGCCGTGACTTCAGGGACAGGCTGACATGGACCTGTTCGGCAGGTACCTCATGTGCAGGCACAGATACCCACCAGCACAGGCAGGCTTCCTCATGTGCTCACACACAGCCAATGCCTTCATTGCTCAGTAACCGGACGGCCAGGACGCTGAGGCCACGCAAGAACACCCCAGTGGGCAGCAAGGTGAGGGGAGCGACTCATCCCCGCTGCGGCAGGCAACGCCGCAGTTGCTGCACTGTGGAACTGTTGCATTGCCGTCTGCCCCTGCTGCCTGTGCCTGTGTTGCTCCCCTATGACAGGGCCTGCAGCTGAAGAAGCACATTGAGGCAACCCTAGGGAGGGGTGATGTGCGCTCCGCAGTCGCCCTACCGTCAGGCACGTGCAGCAAGCCGTTGGAGGGCATATGTGCCTGGGAGGGAGGGGACATGGCGGCCTATCTCTCAGGTTGCAGCTATGTGCGCTCAGCGGTCGTGCTGCCATACCAGGGATGTGCAGCAGTGTTGGGGTAGGGGGCACACGGCAGGGAAAAGGCAATGGCAGCCAACCTGGCAGCGAGCTGTGTGCTCTGCAGGCAAAGTGACAGTTTCGTGTCGCACAGGCCACATGTGATACGTGTCACAGACCACACACTCTCCTCACGCCTTGCAGGCGAGGACCTGAACGAGTGGCTGGCGGTGAACACTGTCGACTTCTACAACGCCATCAGCGTGCTCTACTCCACGCTGGAGGACTTCTGCACCGACCGCACCTGCGAGATCATGTCGGCGGGGGGCAAGTACGAGTACCTGTGGGCAGACGGAGTCAAGGTCAAGAGGCCGGTGAGGGGAGGGGGCATCAGAAGTTGATAGCATTAGACCTTGCAGTCCTCCCTGGACCGCGTTGGGCGCTGACACCGCACACCCTACATCTCGCTTCACACCTTTCCACCCTTAGGTCCGCCTCTCCGCGCCTCAGTACATCAACAACCTATTTGACTGGATCGAGGAGCAGGTTGACAACCCGCGCGTGTTCCCGCAGCAGCTGGGCTGCCAGTTTCCGCCCGACTTCCTTGAAGTGACCAAGACCATCTTCAAGCGCCTGTTCCGTGTGTACGCGCACATCTACCACTCGCACTGCAAGCAGGTGTGAGCATGGCACACCGCCAGGTTCAAGCAGGGGGAGTGCTCTTGGGCAAAGGGATTCAAGCTTGCCCCGCTGTCGTGAACGGATGCGAGCAGCCTACAGGCTGAGGATAGCAGTAACCAACTCCACTTCAACTCCAGCCCTAGGCTCTTCTTGAACCAGCTTCATTTCAAGCAGCCAGCTCGCGAGGTGTAACAACCGCGTCCTTCTGCGGTACAAACTGTCCGGTTCCCCTCCTGTTCTACCCCTTCAGGTGCATGACCTGGGCGAGCTGGCGCACCTCAACACCTGCTTCAAGCACTTCCTGTACTTCACGCTGCACTACAAGCTGGTGGAGGAGCGGGACATGGCGCCTTTGCAGGAGCTCATAGACAGCTTCCTGGGAAGGACGTCGCAGGCAGCAGCGCCTGCACCCACCTGAGTGCCCAGCAGTGGCTGTCCATATGCCCAGCTGCACAAGTGCATGAGCTTGTAGGCAGCTCACTGTGCGGGGGCGCCACGATGTGGCTGTTAATGCTGCCGTCATGGTAAACATCCACGCCTTCTGTCCCAACTACCCTGCCACCACAGGCAGCTGGAGTCCTGCTGCAGAACGGAACCTGGCAGTTGCGCCCTGCCGCATGTGCTTGTCTGTGCGCGTGAATATGCAGAGTTTAGGCAGCATCTGTGACCCTGCAGGCTGTTGATGAGCAGCATCACCTGCGCTCACTCATGCGTTGCCCCTCAAGGAAGATTGGATCTCCCTATTTGAGATTTGTGTCGTGAACATGCTTTGTTTCAGCGCATGGATAATGCTGTCAGGACTGCCTCTGCATTCCAGATCTGCAATCATGTAATAGATGACAGTATGGTGGTGCTCTGTGGGTTGGCGGAGTTGCAGAAGTCAAGTTGGTGGTGTTGAAAAACACCGGTTGGTTTGCAGATAGCCTGCTTGCAAGGCCGCTGCCAGCTCATGCAGCTGCTTCATGCCCTCTCGCCGCGAATTCGGCGCGCCAGCTGGATGTCCTTGGGCATGATCGTGACACGCTTGGCATGGATGGCCGCCAGGTTGGTGTCCTCAAACAGGCCCACTAGGTAGGCCTCAGCGGCCTCCTGCAGCGCCAGCACTGCAGATGACTGGAAGCGCAGGTCGGTCTTGAAGTCCTGGGCGATCTCACGCACCAGGCGCTGGAAGGGCAGCTTGCGGATGAGCAGCTCGGTGGACTTCTGGTACTTGCGGATCTCACGCAGCGCCACAGTGCCAGGGCGGTAGCGGTGGGGCTTCTTGACACCGCCGGTGGCGGGGGCGCTCTTGCGCGCGGCCTTGGTGGCCAGCTGCTTGCGGGGCGCCTTGCCGCCGGTGGACTTGCGTGCGGTCTGCTTGGTGCGGGCCATTTCGAGCTTGGGTTGGTGACAGCAGGTGCTGTTGATGGACAATGCTGAAAGTTTGGGCTTCTTGAGGGGCTGCGAGGGCTGGAGGTGCCTGCCGATCTAGGCGGTTCTTGGCGGATCGCCAGTACCCCGCCCACCACCCGCGCCCTGTGTTGCGCCCAGTCAAATAGTGCTGCCCCGCAGCTTTCCAGGACCAGCTGGTTCTCTTCTCTTCAACTCCACCTCAAGCAACCAACATGTCTGGACGCGGCAAGGGCGGAAAGGGCCTGGGCAAGGGCGGTGCCAAGCGCCACCGCAAGGTGCTTCGTGACAACATCCAGGGCATCACCAAGCCTGCCATCCGCCGTCTGGCTCGCCGCGGTGGCGTCAAGCGCATTTCCGGCCTTATCTACGAGGAGACCCGCGGTGTGCTCAAGGTGTTCCTGGAGAATGTCATTCGTGACGCTGTCACCTACACTGAGCATGCCAGGCGCAAGACCGTCACTGCCCTGGACGTTGTGTACGCCCTCAAGCGCCAGGGCCGCACCCTGTACGGCTTCGGCGGCTAAGCCACTGCTGGGCTGTGTTGCATGCACGCACGCTCGGCGACAACAACAAACAAAACAGGTGTTTTTCAACACCGCCAACCGACAACAAGCAACAACGATACTGAAATATGCCACCATGTCGCTGTGCAAACGTCATGAACAACCATAGTGTGCCATAGTCATGATCAATTTTCAAGCCTCCTCTCAGTGATGTGCCGCCAGGGGCAGCAGTGATCTCCTGTTTTGGGGGGATTCTAAGCGTGGGCAAGCCAGGCTCAAGAGCAGCACCTTGTGTCAGACACACCACAACAATTGCACAGGATGGTAAGTGAGGCCGTCATGCCCTGCAGACAACTAGCATGCAGCCCAACCCCAGCTACCTTGTAAAGTGCATGTTCTTCGTGCCCAAACAAGTGATTGGATAGTTGCTAGCTAGATCTGGCTGCCTGCACATGCTCTGACCCTCCCCGCCATGTCATCAGCAGCCACGAAGGCACAAAACCACATGCACCGTAGATTCGTGCGGGATGCCATAGTGTGCCAGTGCCTCGCCATCTTCCAGCTGCATGCCTGCCCAAATCAGCCACTGTTCGTTGGCAGGAATGCCCTCGATCTCAGACACGCGCTGCTTCGAACTCAACACAGTGTCCTGCCGTGAGATGCGCACCGTTTTCGTCTCGCCATTCAGGGTCTTCACAAAGATGGTGATGCACGGCTCAGCAGCGTTTGGAAAGCTTGGGTCCCATGGCCAGTCAGACTTAGGACGCACATCCAGCAGCAATGTGTCACTATCTCTCAGCTGCAGCGCCACCAGTCGGTCATCTGGCTGCAACTGCTGGCTGCCCAACATCATCCTGCTGCTGCTGCTGCTGCTGTTGTGGCCAAAGCGCTCACACATTGCTGTGGTGATCCTGTTTATGCAAAAGCTGCGATCGTCCCTTGGAACTCTGAAGGTAGCTTCATTGCCCTTTGTTTCCCCGATGAGCAGTTACTGGGCCAGCCTTGGCTCCCGCTTGATCGCCTGCTTCTATGGGACACGTTGAGCGCCGTGTTCTTGGTCCTCATGTCCCTGTTGCTGCTCTGTTTCCGCCTCCTGCTTCGCCATTGCCAGCTGCTGCTGCTGCTGCTGCTGCTGCTGCTGCTGCTGTTGCTGCCGCTGCCAAGACCCAGCGGTTGCTGCCGCAGCGCCTCGTCTGCGCTTCCTGCCCTCTGCCGCATGCGTCGCCACCACGGCATCAGCATCCTCCCGCTGGTTAGCATCGGCACGGCCTTGACGATAACACACTGCAATTGGTGTGCATGCAGCTGCTCTGTTGACAGCTAACACATTGTTGGGCTGCACCTGCTGCAGCAGCTGTGCCTGTGGCTGGTGAAGCCTGACAGGAGGCAGCCGGCTGGCAGGGAGTGCGTACACAGTAGCTGTCGACTCAACGCTGACGCCAGCGCCCTCAAGGCTGTGCAGCAGCAGCACCGCTGGCCTGAATGGGCTTGACAGCTCGCGATTCCTGACCATGAAGAACAATTGCTTCCTGATGCGGTGGCCTTCCTCCTGCCACAGCTCAACTTGGGGCTCAGCACCCAACAGGCAGTGCATGGCAGTTATGGCGAGCGCCCGGCCCTGGAGCAAAAGTGCCTGGCTCTCTGGCCAGCCTCTGGCTGGCTGGCTGCACTGAGTGGAGTGTGGCACCTGGGTGAGGCCGGGGAAGGCGCACTCCACCGCCTCGCGCTCACGGCTGTTGAGCAACAGGGCGCACCACAGCTCGTGCACCTTGCTGCATGGCACCAGCTCGGGAGCAGCATCGCCGAGGGCATCCTTCAGCGCCTGATGGGTGCGCAGAAAGCTGAGCAGCTCCCGCACCGTCGAAGCGGGCAGGTTGCTGTCGCGTGCTAGGCTACACAGCGCGGCCTGGGCGCTCATCGGCGTTATTGCAACCGATGCCATCAATAACGCTATGCAATGTGGGCAATGCCGATGATTCGCAGCGAACGACCCTAGTGGACGCTTATCTTTGAACTGTTGCAGGAATTTTTCTGAGTGCCTTCCTGGCGTCCCTCTTCACTGTTCAGCAAAAAACGTCAAGAAAACAGTGTCATTCCGTCAAATTGTGCATTGCGGCCACCGCCTTTTTGTGGTGCACCCCACATCACACCCATGGTGCTTGGCAGCGTATTCACATGGAGACACCCTGACAAACCACTCTGCAGCTGCTGGTCACCGCTTTCACATGCTCGTCATTCAGCATGCAGCACCAGCCAGGCGTGGTAGATGCGCTGAGCCGCAGCTGGGCAGCCGCTCCCCGCAATGGCCTCATCACCCATAACATGTGACCACATCAAGCCGGGTCAGGTCAGTGCTTGGCCTTCTTGGCCGCTGGTGCATCAGTGGCCTCGTACGCCTGGTCGTGCACGCCAGCCACCGAGCGGCCTGAGGGGTCCTCCTTGCCTGCCCAGGCAGCGTCCCACCTGCGCGGCATGAGTTAAGTGCCGAGGGGTTAAGCAGGTGCTTGAAGGTCTGGGGAAAAAAGGGCAGCGAGGGGCAACACCAGCTCGAACATTGGACTTGCAAGGTTCCAGGCGCTGGGTAAGCAGTTGCCTGAAGGTCATGGCAGAGACGAGGGCCTGAACCCTGGACTTGCCTGCCACTTGGCACGTGGCGAGGTGCCAGACAAATCCCAAACCCTGCACCCCCATGCCCCAGCACTTTCAGCAAGGCTGTGGGTGTTGAGCAGGTCACATAATCCATACCCCTGCCCTCACACCCCTCCTTTACAACCGATTGCCACTCACAGCGCAGCTGTGGGTGTTGAGCAGGCCACGCTGGGGCCGCCCGGCACAGTCTCCACCGCTGATCTTTGGGGGAAGTGTGTCTCAAAGATGGAGCGGTAGTAGTACGCCTCCTTGGTCTTGGGGGTGTTGTCAGGGAACCTGTTGGATGGGAGCAATATGCCAATGAAGAAGGGACGTCAGGTACAAGCTTTAGGTGAAGCAGTGACATGAACAGCCAGGCTGCTCTGCTCTTGGCGCCGCTGGCACCTGAAGATGGACTCCTTGTCAAACCAGGGTGCAATCAGCCAGCATGGCTACCTAGCGCCGATAACGCTGTCCATCAAACTTACGCGTCTGCTCAGCTCACCACCCTGCCCACAAACGCATCCTGCTCACAATGCCTCAAGCCCAACACCATGCACCTGTGCTGCGCTGCCTTGAACTGGGCGTCGGTCACCATCTTCTCTGCGTGCTCCTTCAGGCCGTCGATCCTGCAAGAGAGGCAAGGCAGCAGCAAGGTGTGGGAAGCAGCAGCAAGGCAGGCGACGGGACAGGGTGTGATGAAGATCCTCAATGACATGGCGGCAAACTTCTTCTACACCTTGCAAATAAGGGACCGGATTACCAAAAACCCTCTGCCTCTGTCACTACCAGGCCTTCTAATCAACCATTCCTCCTGGAAGACACCTGCTCCCCACACCCATCGCCACATGCCACTTGAGCCCTTCCCAGCTGTCCGTCAGAAATCTGTCCCTTCTGGCGCCACAGACTGCCACCCCCTACCCACTCCCTCCAAACACTCTCGCCCCGGCCCTCACCAGCTGTAGCCGACACCGTCCGAGAACTGCTCCTTCTGGCGCCAGAGCACCTCGCTGGGCAGGTAGGGCTGCTCAGCGTCGTCAAACGCCTTGCGCATGATGTACTTCTCAATGCGCCCTGTTGCGGGAGCGGCAGGTGTGGGGGCAGCGCAATGCACAGAACGTGAACGACATGAACAGGATGAGGCTGCTTGGCATAGCCACTTGTGGGGGCATAGGGGCCATGCACTCAGTGCAAGTGTGAGCATGTGTGACCGAGCACAGACCCTTTTGTGTCTCATCAGTTGCACTGCTGCGCTCAGCTCCACAGCCCTGTCTGTCACTTCCCTCACGCCTGTGCTTCCGCTGTCTTGCCCCTCCTCCCGGCCCAATCAGCAAGCTTGCAACCGCAGCACACTCACTCAAAACCCTCGTATTGCCCATACCTACATCCTCCAGCCCCGTCTGCCCCCTTGCTGTCAACATCAACTACCCACGGCCCCCCTCACTGTGCACCCACCCTTGGACTTGTCGATCATCTTCTCTGCGGGGTCGATGCTCATCGCGACGTTCAGGAAGTCACGGTCCAGGAACGGCACCCTGGCAGCCCGATCACAAGCCAAGAGGAGGGCAGGTAAGGGGGTGAGCCGCAGTTTTGAATTTCAAACAACAGCGGTGTGCTGGCAGGTCGAGCACACTCTACCTCGCAAGCAAGGAAGACACTGCTGGGCATAAACTTGCATATTTAGTACCAGCACCGCATGCCTGACATCAGTGTAGCCGCGATTTAAGCAGGGCGTGATGCAGTCTGCAATAGCCAAAGGACTCACACCTCATGCTGCCACATGTGTCCGCCTACTGAGCTTGCCCCCACACCCCAGGCCATGGTCAACTTGTTGGCGCGCATGCAGCTTGCCCATGCCCCACACCAACCCCAACCCCACAGCCCCAACAACACCCCTCACCTCGCCTCCACGCCCCAGGCCATGGTCGACTTGTTGGCGCGCAGGCAGTCGTACTTGTACAGGTCCTGGATCTTGCGCACGTTCTCGCTGTGGAACTCCTCCTGTTGGGTTGGTAGGACATGAGCAGGCGAGCGTGGGGCGTGCTGATAAGGCATTGAACCAATGCTGACAACCAATGCTGATACGAGGCATTGAACCAATGCTGACAACCAATGCTGATAAGAGGCATTGATCCAGTGCTGACAACCAATGCTGATAAGAGGCATTGAACCAAAGCTCCTCACACAGTACCCCGTCGTCCCGGCAGCCATGGAAGCCAAGCAGGCTCACAAGGTCCCATGTTACTCAGCAGCTTCGCTCCACACACATCCCCACACCTATGTACCCTGTATACCTGCTCCACGTTGCATGAGGCACCCAGCCTGACCCATGGCTTGAGTGTGGCGCGCACCAAGCCTGCCCGTCCCCGGGACCCTTCACACATCCCGCCCCACCCACCTTGCTGGGCGCCTTGTGGAAGTACAGGTAACCTCCGAACACCTCGTCCGCACCCTCTCCCGACAGGACCATCTTGACGCCCAGCGCCTTGATCTTGCGCGACATCAGGAACATGGGCGTGGAGGCGCGGATGGTGGTGACGTCGAACGTCTCGATGTGATAGATGACGTTGGAGATGGCGTCGATACCCTCCTGCACATTGTGGAAGGGGTGTGGGATAGGTGTGAATCGGGGCGACGTTTATGACCGGGGCGCAAGTGTTGATGGTGGTGACGTCGGTATTTGCCTCATAGGACTTGACGTTGATGGCGGGACCTCCAACGCAAAATTCCCCTGCCCAGTTTTGAGGTTCAAGCTGCTCTACCCCAGACCGCACAGCCCTTCCCACCTGGACGGTGAAGGTGAACTCGTGGTGGTCGGTCTTCAGGAAGTCCGCCACCTTCCTGGCAGCTGCCAGGTCGGGCGAGCCCGCCAGACCGACGCAGAAGGAGTGCAGGCGGCCCCACACACCACCCTGTCCCAGGTGGCGGGCAGCTACAGAGGCGACCAGAGAGGAGTCCAGGCCACCGGACAGCAGCACACCTAGGAGGGGGACAATGCATGTGCAGAGGGAGCTGAGGAGGACGTACCCCCCGCACCTGCGTTCACCCTGTGCCTAACTCAACAACCCAACGACGAGCAGCAACCCGTGGAGTAGCCACAGCCACACCCGCAAACGGGCACGTTCAACATATTTGCCCTGATCAACCAATCGTCCCGCAAACCTGCGTTCACCCTGTGCCTAACTCAACAACGCCTCTCAAGTAGGCGCAGCCACAACCACGGAAGGGCAAGATATTACCCTTATCAACCAATCACCCCTCGGGCCTGCTGCCTTGTTTCATGACCCCCTCTGAATTTGCCACAGCCACACCTATCGAAGGACACGCCCAAAATCTTTGCCCTGATTGACCAGTTACCCCTTGAACCTGCACCTTATTTAACGACCAGCTCTCAATATGCCACAGCCACACCTGCCGAAGGGCACGCCAGACAAGCTTCCCCTTATCATCGACCGATTACCCCTTGAACTGGCGTTCTCTCTGCACCTGATTCAACAACCTCTCAAGCAGCCTCTGGCACACCTACCGAAGGGCACGTCAGACATGAGGCGCTTGATGACCGCCTTCTCAAACGCGCCCTTCAGCTCACCCAGGTCAAGAGGCTTGCTGGGGAAGACCTGCGGATGTATGAGGAGGGAAAGGGCGTGATCAGAGGAGCGAGGGCTTGCTGGGAAGACCTACGCGGTGGGGAGGGGGGGGGCCGGAGAAAAGGGGGCGTCATGTGGTGTGAGGGCAGCCCAGCTGCAAGCCACACATTTCTCGACTCGTGCCCGGGGGCGTATAACAACCCTACCTCCTCAGCCTGGAGGCCTTGCGCACCTCCATGGTTGGCAGTAGCACCGCCCCCGCACCCCATTTCGTGCGGTACATTGGACCCTCCGCGGAGCGTGCCCAACTTCCACGATTTCCGCGGGTGCGCTTGACTGCACTCAACCCCGCCCCTGCCCTCCTTTGCCTTCCTTCCAGACATTCAGCCTGACCCC
>JAWZTI010000830.1:0-16821 GCA_039880955.1 Chlamydomonas urium
GCGCCACTAAGGCTGATGTCGTGGCCCCCAGCCCCTTGCACCCCATTGACTGCGAGGCGCCATAACGTCTCCTTGCGCTCATTCTCCCAAGGCAGCAACCAAAGGCGCCGCATAGCAGCCCCAAACAGGAGCCTGCATACCATTTTTAGCCATGCTGTCAGCTACAACAACGCCTGTGGGCCTTCCCCAACCATCCACGTCCTCAGCACGACGTTAAACTGCTAGAGAGGGCAGAAGTACCCTGGTACTGTTCCAGAGGATACGAGTTCGATTCCCATTGCGGAAGGATCCTGTATCGGTATGGTTTCTAGACTTTGGGTGCCCTGCTTGCGGGGAAGGCCTTCGAGCCACTTTCGGTCATGAGCCTGTAAATCCTGGCCCATTTGGGACAGGGGTCCCTAAACAACTGTAAAACACACCATCCAGCTTGGCAACTGAGGTCAAAGGCAACCCACACTCTCTGCCCGTCCCCGCCTTACCTCGATAGTCTTATCTGAGCGACCTATAGGTAAGGCATGCTGAGCGTAGCTACAGAGAGCGTGGGTTGCCTTTGACCTCAGTTGCCAAGCTGGATGGTTGGGGAAGGCCCACAGGCGTTGGTTGTAGCTGACAGCATGGCTAAAAATGGTATGCAGGCTCCTGAACTTCCTTCGCACTGTTGCCAAGGGTTGTGAGCTAAGCGCGATTGGCAGCTTGGAATCGTGCGCTATCTCTTGTACTGCTGCGCGCACACAGGCTGCTTGTGAAGAGCTCAGGCAGTACAAGACCGCGTCTGAGCGCCCGGTGCCTCGATGCTAGCCACAAGCTTTGCTGCGGGCACACGCGAGGCAGCTGCAGCTACGCTCAGCATGCCTGCCTCCAGCTGGACCTGCAGGTGGCACTCCATGATGTCAACATGCACTGCATCCATGGACACATGCCCAGGCGGCGGGAGCGGCTGTGCTTGAAGCGCACGTACGCGTGTTCGCACACCACACGACCCAGCAGCGCGTTGCCGATGACAAAGGTCTGGCGGGGACGAAAGGCGAGGGCGGCAGCAGGGCCACGCTCAGCACAGTGAGAATGTGCCCACCCTTGCCAGCCTGCCCACGGCCTCAGCATCGTTGATCGGGGACGCCGCTGCTCAGAAGCCAACTCACTGTGGACACGCAGTGTCCAGCTGCCATGGATGCGCTACCGCAGCTGCGCCTCCTGCGCTAGCGCCTCCTCCCTGGCTGCCCCGGCTACTGACTCGCACCCTCGATGAACTGGTACCAAGCGAGGCTGAGCAGGCTACAGGCTGGAAGATGAGGTGTTGCGCCCTGTGCACTCGGTGCACCTGTTGAGCAATGACACAGGCACATGCACTTCAGCAATATACGGGCATACCCTCACCACGTGGCGCGCGAGGTTCTTGTACTGCACGCCCTCAAAGAAACGTGTCGTTTGGGGGTCTGACATCAGGCCCTGGTACCTGCGTAGCATCAAGCATCAGCATCAGCATCAGGCACGGTCGGCCTTGGAACTCAAGGGTACACATGCAACCTGACTTGCTGCAAGTGTGCAATGTGGCAAAGGAAGCTGCTGGGATGCTGACCTAAGTTTCGCAGGCGGCAGGCACCCACATGTAGCTAACAGCCGCCACAAGTCCATCCCAGCCGCCGAATCTGCAGCGCAAAGCACAGGCACAGTGAGCATGTGGACACAAGCTGTAGCAGATGCCCTAAGCACCAGACTCAGTCTGCGGTCTGCTGCGAGCATCCCTGGACAAGCATCTTTCATGCTGGACAGCAGGAACTGGCTTGCCATGGCCCTGCCTGCTTGGCTGCTGGCACTCACATGCCCCACAGTGCCTCGTTCTCTGCGTCTGTGAATGCCTCATGGCCAAAGTCAAACATAGGTATCGGGTTTCGAAGGGTGTACTTGGGTAGGGTCGCTGGCAGGCTGCCGCTTGCTCGATTGCATGAAGTGTATGACAACCCAGAGAGGCTTGCAGGCGTGTCTGCAGAAATGCCACATCCTGAGATGCTGTACGGCGTGAAGCCAGCTTCCTTGCGTGACGGCTGCCGCTGCAGGTCGCTCATCACACCCTGCACTGTGTCAGGTGTGCCTGGGCTGCTAAGCATAAGCTGCGCATCCCCAATGCACGGCGAGGAGTGGTGCCAACAGCAGCCTGCCTGACTCCTGCGCTTCAGGTAGCTGCAGCGCGAAGCATGCTTCGCGCCCGAGGTGCGCACCTCGGGCTCCTGCTCTGGTCCATGCAGCTGTCAACATGCGTATCAGGCGCTGCAACAGCCAATCCCATGTTGAACACAGCCTTGACGCCCAAAGCCAGGCCCTCCGGGAGAGGCTGGCTGTTCATGCACATCAACAGGCGGATTCCATGCTATTGCGCTGCGGCAAACCCTGTGGCGGTTGGCCCCGGCAGCTCTCGGCATCCTGCGTATATGCCTGCGCACGCGACATGACAGCATTCGCTTCAGCACTGGCTTCCGCCGATGCAGCATTCATTGCAGCAATGAACCGGGAGGTTTGATTATGCACTTCATCTGGGTGCTCTGTTCCCTATGAGCACCCCACCTGCGCATCCAGCCCCTGCACAGCGGCCTGCCATCTGCGCAGCGCCTTCTTCAGCTTAGCTTTCTCCTGCAGCGCTGGCTGCGCAAGGCCCTCACGCGGGACTGATTCCATCAGCGGACAGTGGCGTCTGCCCTCCACTGGGACAGTGCTTTGAACGTCCAGCATTCGACCGCGCACTCGCTGAGGTGAATGCCAGCACCGAGAACTTGCGCAGGGTCAAGACAGGCTGCCAACTGGCAGTGTGAACACTCGCTGTTCCGATCGGTTCCGTTACCACCTGCCCGCCATGTAAGCTTACACAGCCAGACGAACCAGGCTGGCACGAGAGGCAGGAAGTCACATCTTACTCAAAGAGTCAATGGGCTGACCTCAACCCCTGGTTGCAACACTGAAAAACAACAACCGCAACGCCGGCATCATGCATCAAGCGCTCCTCGATCAAGAGCTTACAAGGCAAGGCAATTGCGTGTCATGGCACCAACTCGCTCAGCAGCCTGTGCAACTGGTTTGTCTCCTGCTAATACCGCGCTAGCTGTCCAGCTGCTGAAGCTGCTCGAGCTCAGGTGCTGCCAACAGCCTCCGTCAGCACCAGCCGCTTGATGCGCCACCTGCAGCGCGTGCGTCACAGCGACGTGAAGATCACAGTGGGCAGCAGTATACTAGGTACATATCACAGCGCTGATTGTGATGAAGCCGTACACCCACCACAACCTTGCGCAACACCCACCAGCCCTCCCCTCCCTGCAGCACCCCTACCCAATGCCGTGACACCATACACCCCTGCATCACAGAAGCCCCCCTAGGCCTGCTGCAGAATCGCCCAGCGCAACAGCACGCACTTGTCATCCAGACCCTTCTCAAGCCGCGATTCGAGGGTGTGCAGCGATGTCAGCGCCGGCTTCGCCCCCGCTACGGGCTCCACCACAAGAATGTACGCAGTGGCCTTCACAATGCTGCGGTCATCCCTGCAGGAGCACAGAACAACGCATCAGATCGGGGTGCAATCATTAGAAAGTCTTGCCAGGACTGCACCCCGCACTGTTAAGACCCACACCAGTACCAGGGGCCTCGACAACGCTCTACAGGTGGGCCGGATTGCAAAGCCCTGAAGGACAAGCAGGGCTGACAGGCAGCTCCAACTTGCATGCTTACGTGTTGCTCCCAGTCAATGGCACACCATCATGAAGACCACAAAATAAAAGCGACCAGGTGGTGTCGCTGTCACAGTGCGGCTGGAGCCTGGTCAAGCTATGCCCAAAAGCCGCCACAGGCCAAGACAGGCCTTGGCACATACACTCCAATGCTTGCAAGTCCGCCCCAAGCAGCCAAGCTAAAAGAGGCGTTCGCGGACGTGCACCCCAAGCAGCCAAGCTAAAACAGGTGTTAACGCCATGCACCAATTTCCCCTCGCGTGCACGCGTACCTGCTGGGTTCTGCCACGATGTTGGTCGAGTGCTGCCTCCCCTGACCGCCCTCCCTCGCAAGGCGCTGCAGCAGCGGCATCACCTGCTCCGCGCTCTCTGCAAACGCGGCAGCGGCAGCAGCGGCAGCAGCAGTTGAACATGCAGCTCGTGCACAGCAGCAAAGCGACAATCATCATCAGCAGCAGCGACGACAGCAGCAGCAGCAGTAGCGGCACCTGTACCGCCCCCAGCGCACGCAGCAAGCGCAACAATAGCGGTTTCAGTGACGCAGCAACAATCCACTCGCCTGCTTAGCTTACTGCTGACTGCTACCTGAACCAATGCAGTCCAAGGCTGCTCACCTGAGCTCCCAAGCTTGCCAGCATCTACCCGAGCAATTCCACAACAACAGCCCCCATGAATACAGTCTGTGGTCAGGCCCTCCGGCAGGGACTGGATGCTTCCAGCGCCTCACCTGCACTCCCAAGCTTGCCAGCATCTACCCAGGCATGCAACAACAACAGCCCCCGTGAGCACAGTCTCTGGCAGGGACTGGCTGATTCCAGCACCTCATCTGCACTGCATCGATCAACACAGCCTATGGGCTAGCCAAGGCTACTTCAAGCATCTCACCTGCACTCCCAAGCTTGCCAGCATCCACCCGGGCTGCAGGCGTGAACATGTCCGCAACGGCTGCCTGGGTGATGAGCTGTGGGTTGTGCCGCGCTGCGTCGATGAGCGTCAGCAGCCTTGCCAGGGCCGAGCGGCTCACCTCCGCAGCTTCCAGCGCCTGCACCCTCTCCGACAGTTGCTCCACCTGCACCAGGGGTTGGGATCAGGATCAATTTCCCAAAAAACAGTAGAGGAGGATATGTGACATAGCCTCTAGCACCTGCACAGGGGGTGGGGTAGATTGAGAATTGTTTCCACTGGGAATGGAAGGGAATGTATCATATGCCATACCACCCCAACTCTCTTGTCAGTTGATTGTACAGGATCGGTGTGCACTCTTTGAGCTCTCTGCCCGCTCGACCCCCAATGCAATGCTCGTCTGCTCCCTTGAAGAGCTTGAAAGAGCTCAACGCCCCGCTGCCTGCCCCCTGCTGCCTGCGCCCCTGCGGCCTTCACCCTTGCGGCCTTCACCCTTGCCACCTGCACGCCGCGGCCTGCGCCCCTGTTGCCTGCACCCTTGCACCCTGCACCCTTGCACCCTGCACCCTTTCAGGCTGTACCCTTGCAGCCTGCAACCTTGCAGCCTGCAACCTGCTGCCTGCAACCTGCTGCCTGCCCGGCTGACACACCCCTGCCTGGCCCGCTGTTGCCCGCACCTGCTGCGTAAGGGCGTCCAGGCCTGAAGGTGCAGCAAACCCAATCATGGTTGAGCTGCAGATGGAGCGGCTGTGCTGCATGCTGTGTGGGGCCAGGCCCTGACTTGCGAGTGCATGGCCCAGCACTGACAACGGCCGCAGGCATGCTGCAGCTGATGCCTGTTGCAGAGTGAAGCTGCCCGACGCCTGCGCCAAGAGCTTGCCTTGTGCCATGAGACCTGCGAAGGGACAGCCAGGCGTGGAACATGGCCACATCAGCCAAGCAAACCCTGCGAATCGGAACTGTCACCCGCCCGCACCAGGTGTAAGCTTACAGGCAGCGAGACGCTTGGATGTTGACATAGCCGTGTTGTTGTTAGTATGCGCACAGAGCTAAACCACTGGTCAGGCGATCCAACTCGCCTGGTGCGGTAGGTGTGGAGGGGAAACTGCGTCATATGTTTGCATCAACTCGATGCATTTGCAGGTGGATGCTGCACAGCCATCAGATGTATGGTGCAGCTGGCAAATATCACTGTGTCCTGCAAATTTCGCCAGTTGACCGAGTTCAGAACGCGGGGAAGTTTGTAGATAGCAGCCTTTCATGGGCACCTCGCTCAGTCATCAAAACAGTCTTGATCTCGTCCATGAGATGCACCGTTCTGCCAGTGGTTCTGAAGAGAGATGCATCCCATGTGGTGCGTGGCGTGATACCCTTTCCACCCCTCTGGGGAGCGTCCTGGTGTACAGCTGCTGAGCTGCCTGCTCGGACAAGAGGCAGCGGCAACCAGGAGTGGCGCCAGCTCAATGATATTGTTGATAAGTTACAAGATCAGAAGCAACATGCGATGCCGCCAGCCAGGATATGCTGCCACTGCTCGGAAGAGGCAAGGAGGAGGAAACAGGCGACTACCCTACTGGTAGTACGGGGCAAGAGCAAATCATGCACAACACACATGCTGGTAGCCAAGCGGTCTCGCGCCAGCCGCTGTTGCCGTTGCCAGGCAGGCAGCGGGGCAGCGCTGGCTCTGCTGTGCTTTTCTGGTAAGGCATTTGACAAAAAGCCTCAAGGAATCGGTCAACACACGCAGCAATAGCAGCAATCTGATAAAAGGTGGGCCAAGCGCCATTGTATTGCTTCTGCATCGCTGCCAACAAAAGAAAGAAGTGAGCCGGCCATGTTCCCTCCACAGCCTTGTCTTTGTCAACATCACCTGCCTCTCCCACGCTCTGAGTGTCTCACGCCCCTCCCACGCCCCTCCCACACCCGTCCCAAGACACCAAGACACAGCCTTTCTGGCAACGACAAGCGGCCTAACCTGCGACCGGCCCGGCGCATGAGCAGGCGCGTCGCAGCACCGCTAGCACAATCACTTGCACTGAGCAGTACAATGGCATGTGTACTGTCCCAGCTCTATGAGCCCCCTGTAACAGAGCATACGGCAGCCTACCCTGTACCCCAAGATACTCACGACAGGAGCACAGACCGGCCCTGCACACCATGCGCAGCACCCCAGATCCCCAGACCTTCCCACACTTTCCCTTTAAACCGCAACGGGCACGCCGAGCGCCTCGTTGATGAACGAGCGGTACTCGCTCTTCAGCTTGACACCTGCCACGCTAACGATCTGCTCCTTGTCCTTGAAGAGTTGGAAGGTGGGCGTGCCGGTAACGCCTGCCGCCTCAGCAATCTCGGGGTCCACTTCAATGTCGATCTCAACATAGTGGATGCGGCCCTTGTACTCGTCCATCACACCGTTCAGGATGGGCTTCAAAGACCTGGTCAACAGAGAGCCAGAGCAGAACGGGAAGTGGGTAGGGATAACAAATAACTGAGGGGGGCAGTACAGGCGTCCCTACTCACACACTGTTCAGAACCAGTCACGGCCAATCTTCACCGGCAGGCCAGTGTATAGCCAATTCTTATGCCATCTTTGTTTGCCTCTTTTCCCGACCCAAACACATCCCCTGGTCTGCCTCGCCACAACATTCTTGTGCAGCGACTGCATGTGCGGTCAGTGTGCAGCACCGCCTGCAGGCCTGTCAGCAAGGCCTCTTCCCCCTTCCCTTCCCTCCATTCTCCTGCCACCCCCCATCACCAGCCAGCCCTCACCTGCAAGGACCACACGAGGGGGCGGTGTACAGCACTGCCAGAGGCCTGTCGCTGCTGTGGTACAGCTTGCGCAGCGCAAACTGGCCCTTGTGCTTGTCCTGGTTGATGTCGAACTCCTCCTCAGGGGAAACCTCTGTGTTGGGGCAGAGGTGGGTGGCGCGAGAGCACACGGATGTGTTCAGTACTCTAATGGTGTTGAAGCGGAAGTGCATTGCACAGGGGCAGGGATGGAAGGCAGGCATGGATGGATATTGGTGCTGTTGAGCTTTGCTGCACCCAAAACTTCTGCTTCTCACCTTCCTCTCCCTGCACCCCTACCCTCCCTGCACCCCTACCCTCCCTGCACCGAGCCCCCACCTGGCGTCACTGCCGCTGCCGATGCGCTGTGTGCGCTGCCGTTGTCCATGGACGCCGCCGCCAGGTTCTGAAACTCCCGCGCCAGGCCCCTCTTGGTGAGGTAGCGCTCAACGCTCAGCGCTGCCTGGCAGCCTGACCCTGCCGCAGTGATGGCCTGGCGCCACTCGGGGTCATGCAAGTCACCTGCTGCAAACACGCCCTCCACGCTTGTCGACACGCCGTGGTGCACCTGCAGATACACGGCGCGAGAATTCGTGGTCACCAGCAGTGGGCGTTGCGGACCCCTCACTGCAACACACCAGCGGTTCGATGCAGCTTTTGTCATGCCATACAGGACGTGTGCTGCCTCGTAATATACTCTCCACAGCTTCCACACCTCGACCAACCATCCAACACCCTCCACACCTTGACGTAGCCCTTCTCGTCCAGCTCCACCCTGCCTGCGATGAGGTCGCTGTTGGGCTTGTGACCAATGCCATAGAACAGACCCGCAGCAGGCAAGTCCGTCTGCTTGCCTGCAAAAGACAAGCAGGCAGGAAGAGCAAGAGGTCAACAAGAGTGCTGGGAGTGCAGTCCTCTCCTGCCCTGCAGCAGCCCCTGAACATGAAAAGTGCCCCAGCCTGGGCGACCCCCCACACATCTCACGCAAGTCGCATCCCTCTTCTCCTGCCTCCTCCCTACTCAACTCCGCTCGCCCTCTGTCTGCACAGCCCCACACCTGTGTTGGCGTCGCGCAGCTTCAGGCCGTGCAGCACCTCCGCTCCGTACACGTCGTCTACCTCGGTGTTGAAGTGCACTGTGATGCGAGGGTGGGCGAGCGTACGGTCCTGCATGGCCTTGGAGGCACGCAGCTGGCTGCGGCGCACAATCAGGTGCACCTGCGGTGTCAGCGGGAGAGGGATAGATCAGGCAAAAGCGACCTCAACAAAAAGCGTCGCAGGACTGTTCATGCCAATCAACATGGGCACATGCCACAGCTGCCCCCGTTCTCCTCTTGAGGACCGCATGCTTGGCAAGGCATATTGCTGCCTCAGTACCACACAGCCTCACAAGATTCCCTTATCGCCTTGCTATTCGTTTGTCCGCATGACTTACATGTGACGCGTACTTGGTGAGGTACACCGCCTCCTCGCAGGCGGAGTCGCCGCCACCCACAACTGCCACCACGCGGCCCTTGAACAGAGGGCTGGCACCTACAGCCGCAACAGGGATGACCGGGTCAGAGTACATGTTGTGCACCAACACCTTCCTGTCTTTCTGTATGCCTGCCACCTGTATTTCTGCTGCCTATCAGCACAACATATTGTGCCCTAAAAGTTTTTGCCTGTCTTGTGTCCGCCAGCCTGCCTGCCTGCCATACAGCACCTGCATCCCGCCAGCTTGTCCTGTATCCATTCCCCTTTGGTTCTGCTGCACATCTCAGCGCTGCCTCGTAATTCTCCCGACCATATAGCATCTTGACGCCACCTGCACCCAAAAATATACCAGCTGTCCTTACCGTCGCAAATGGCGCAGGCCGAAATTCCCTTTGACCAGTACTGGTCCTCGCTAGGCAGGTTCAGGCGCAGGGCTGAAGCGCCTGTGGCCATGATCACGGAATGGGCACGAACCTGCCGAGCAAAGGGGGACGAAGACAAAGAAGCTGATGAGTGACTTTGCCTGAGCTCCTTGCAACGCGCAATCCTGTGAATGGCTCAGCTTACTTCAAAGGAAGTCTGGAAACTCAGTGCTCATATAGCCTTTCCGAGATGCACTTGTGTGTTATGTTTTTACCGTGCGCTCTGGCGTGCGAATGACAAAGGGCCGCGTGTCAAGGTCGATGTGGTCCACATCCTCCGTGTACAGCTCAGCACCCCAGCGCTCAGCCTGTCATTCAAGATTGCAGCAGGGACAGGGAGGCGGGGTAAGCGGGTTGATACCGAGGCAGGCTTTCTCCTACAAACACGTGTTTCTGATGCGCGCAAAATGCCTGTCACAGTGGCCAGTGGCTGTGGACAGATGCTGAAGAAAAACCCTTTGCGTGGTGCATCCTTTGCGCAGGAGCACAGCATGGCTCAGCAGCTTCGCCGCACCTGCTTGCGCATCTTGTCCATGAGCTCGGGCCCAGTCACGCCCTCAGGGAAGCCCGGGAAGTTCTCAACCTCGGTGGTGCCCATGAGCTGCCCGCCGCGGCCACTCTGGAAGCCCTCAAACACCACTGGCTTCAAATTGGCTCGGGCAGCATAGATCGCAGCAGTGTAGCCGGCTGGGCCAGAGCCCACAATCACAACGTTCTCCACGTCTGCGTGTGGTCACGAGAGGCGGGAGGGCGAGGTGAACGCGCGCAGGGTGCGCGTGAAGCAGCATGGGCGCGTGCGGATGGTGCGGCGTCCGCCACTGCTTCTGCCACAACGTTTCCACAACCTCCACCACGAGTAGCGCTGAACAGGGAGCGCACCTTCAACGCGGTGGCCGTTGCCATTACCGTTGCCTCCTGCGGCTGCGACGATGCTGGTACGCCGCGCCTGCTGCTGCTGGCCACTAGTGGGGAAGGCCGAGCGTCCACAGGCGAAGGGACGAATCCCGCCTAGGGCGTGCGCCTGCGCTGAGGCCAGGTAGGCGCTGGAAGCTGCTGCCATGGGCGCAGCCGCTGCACGATGGCACGGCGTAGCATGCGCGCTGCTCTGCTGCCTGCGCCACTGCGTGCGTCGCCACAGGCCGGACCCGGAGACGCTGCAAGGAGCGCTGCCGCTGGTGCTAGCGCCGCTGCATGCTGCGATGCTGCAGGAGCGCTGGGCTGATGTGGAGGTCGGGCCAGCACCAGCGCCACAGCGCAATCGAGCAGGGCAGTGCATTGTTCAGTTGAGCTCAGTACCACTGATAGAGGTATAACGCAAGCACCCAAAGAGTGGTGCTGCATTCCCCAAATTTGTCCACACCCCCACACTTTCTCACGTTTGCCGTTTGCTCGCTGACGTACACAGCTGCGCCGCTGTGGTCCTGCATTACTAGCCATTTTCTGTCTGCTTCTGGAAGCAACACGCGTGCCCAGCAGCACCCTCAGATAACTTTGGACACCAAGTTGCAAGTCTGCTTGAGCCATTACAGTAGAACCTTAGTCACGGCTTACCCAAACCTTTGAATTGCATGGCTGCCTCAGCCACTGCCATACTCAAGGCAGTTGCCGCATCACGCAACACCGGCACAGCAAACCTCAGCGGCAAGGGCCTGACCGAGGTGCCCAGTGCCCTGTATGACTTTGACCAGCCGCTGCCAGCTGTGGCTGCTGGTGGCAGTGAGTCAAAATGGTGGGAGATCAACGAGCTTGCCAAGGTTGACCTGTCCCGCAACTCCTTGATGAGGTGCGCCAAGCTAAATGGAACCCTTTGATCACAGGACAGGTGCGATCCAGTCATACAGCGTGGGCACAACGCACATGTGCGTCGATATTCTAGATATGACCAGAACATGGGTGGCGCAGAACAGCTCGCCCTGCAACACAGATCAACTCGTTGCCGTGCTGATGGTTGACATGGGGTTCTGCCGAATGTTGGCATCCATCATGCATCTAAGGCAATGACCCGTACAATGCCTGGCTTCAAGACACCAGTGACGTTACACACACACTTTCACAGCCCCTTGGAGGTGCTGAGCACTAATCATCGTTGTGCATTCACAGCCATGCCATCGACAACCTCACCCCACTTCGCTCCACCGCTCTTGCCACCATGCTAGCCCCATGTGGCCTGCCCCGCATCTCTTGCACCCCTTACCCATGCCGGCCTGCCCTTGCCGCCCTATGGCCCCCATGCAGCCTGCCGGAGGAGCTGGGCACGCTGACGTCCATCACGCACCTGGACCTGTGCAGCAACGCGCTGCAATCCCTGTTCGGCAGCCTCGCCAACCTGCAGCAGCTCAAGCTGCTCAACTGCGACAGCAACAGGCTGCAGGCACTGCCAGAAACCGTGCCGCTGCTGCGGTCCCTCGTCGTACTGTCGGTTTCGGGCAACGGCCTGCGGTACCTGCCAGATCAGCTGGGCTACCGGCAGCCCATGCTGGCGTCCATCAATTGCAGCGGCAATGCCATCGAGGCCCTGCCACCAGGTGCCAGGCGTGAAGGGGGTGGAGTTGTAGGGTTGTGAGGCGGTGCAGGGGTGCTCGCTTTCAAGATGCTGCTGAGTGCTCGGTGCTGCTGAGTGCTTGTAAGGGCATATGATTATCTTGCGAGCCTCGCCTGTGAGAGGTCACAACACTCCCACACACTCAGTATGCCTACCAAGCCGAATAACAGTGCCTTTGCGTGCATGGCTCTTGCCACACCTGGATGTTTCCACGCCAACCTTCACACTCTCATATCCCCCACCCGTTCCCCCACCCTTTCTCCTGCTATTGTCCCAGGCTTGGGTTACTGCAGCTCCCTTACTAAGCTGGACGCCTCAAGTAACCGCCTGACCGGCCTGGACCCTTCGCTCCTGCAGCCAGGGGGTCTTGCTGTGTCCCTTTCGGAGCTGAACCTGTCCAGCAATGCCATCAGGGCCCTGCCTGATGAGTTTGGCGCGCTGTCGAAGCTGAAGGTGTTGGTGATGAAGGTGAGGAGGCGGCGGAATGCGGGGGTGGGCAGAGGAGGCGAGGAGGGGCAGGCGGCGGCGGGTGGAAAAAGCAGGAAGGGGTGGAAGGGGGTGGAAGGGATGAAGCAGAGGTTGGGGGAGGGTGCCGGGGCGGCTTCACCAGCATCAGTGCTGTCAGACACCCTCCCTGTTTTCCATGAGTGCTGTGCTTCTGCATCTAGTGCCTTGATCCGCCTTTTCGTACCTGCCATCAACCCCTGGCACCTCTCCACCACGCAAGCTGGCTGAGCTTCATTCCTGTGGCCGTGGCGAAAAAACGTCAAGAGACACATTCTGGCCACTCTGACTGCCCCCCTCTCTCTGTTGAATCCAGCTAAGCCTGCCTGTGTGTTGCTTTGCTGCCGTTGCACCTGCAGGAGAACAAACTGACCACACTGCCCGACAGCATAGGGCAGTGCACCAACCTTGTGGAGCTGCACTTAGGTGAGTTCTGAACAGACACAGATAATCCAAGGGCGCAAACTGCACTGGTATCATATGCATATCATATCAGTAAGGTGACTCACGATTCACAAGGCACATGCGGCTGAAGCAACGCAGTACTTCAAACAAGAGTTGACATGACAGCGGAACGTGTTAGTGTGGCGCGGGTCGGGATGCTTGTGACAAGTGAGCAGTCGCATGGAAGTTGCAGCTAAGACAACAGGGCCTCTCAACGCGCTTCATGGCACCAATTAGTCAGCGCTGGTTTCCCAATGGCTCACACTTTGTACACACTTTTGCACACGTGCTGCACAACACCAGCACCTCCCTCAACCCCATTGTTCACTTGTGCACTGATGCCTTTTTGCTGTGTGTTCGGCTGAGACCAGGCTTCAACGCCCTGACCTCCCTGCCTGAGGGGCTGGGGGGCTGCCAGCAGCTCAAGACTCTGGACGTCAGGTGAGGGGTGGCAGGAGTGAGGCAGCTTCCAGGCAGTGGGAGCAGGAGGGGAGGGGGCTGGCAGCAGCTCAAGACTCTAGACGTCAGGTGAGGGGTGGCCAGGGTTCGGCAGCTGTCAGGCATTTCTCTTCAGAGTGGGAAGTGGGGGATTGGGAGGAGAGGGGGCTGCCGGCCTTGGACGTAAGTGAGAGGAGGTTTCTGGAGGTGTTGGCGGCAGTTTCCAAGCAGTTTCCTGGCATAGTGTAAGCAGAACGGCTGCGAGGCTGCCCAGCAGCTGCAGGCACTGGACATGTGATGGCCAGAAGGGGGCTTCCTTGCAGAAGCACTGCCTGGCAGGCGAGGGAGCGGGAGGAGAGGGGAAGCCAGCAGCTCGCATCCCCTCCAAGTCCCTGATTCGCCCCTGCCCCTCACTGCCGGACGCTCTGCGCATGCAGGAACAACCGGCTGCAAGAACTGTGCGTTGGGTTGTGCAGCCTCAACCTGTCGCTCCTGGACCTCACCAACAACGACCTCAGGTGTGGACTATGTGTGGACTGGGTGTGGGGCTGTCTGTGCCATTGGGTTGCCAGATGATGCCATCAGAGGGTTGGCTGTGTTTAGGTTGCAGAATGGGCGGCGAGCGATGACTGGCAAGAGTCGTGAGGACTTATGGTATAGGTCCCAGCTCTGAACCTAGAGCCAGCAGCTTGTGACAGCCAGCTGTTCCCGGGAGGCCACTTCGAGCCGATTACTGCTTACCACCCCCTCCACAGCTTAGCTTGCCCCTGGAAACTTTGACTTGTTCCTGTGCAGGAACCTGCCCCCTCAGCTGGGCCTGATGACGAGCCTGCGCAGCATGCCCCTCAACGGCAACCCGCTCCGCCTCATCAGGAGGGAGCTGGTCAACGGTGAAGCAGGGTGGAGGGCGAGCAAAGGCAGCTTTCCTTTAAAAGGCTTCTATTCGCATTTAGCAGCTGGCAGGAGCAAAGGGTATGACTGGAAGCGCAGTGCCTCTTCAAGCCCCGATGCTGCTGTACTTCTGAATTCTTGGCGCCAGCAGCCAACAACTGGTGAACCAGAATCTTCACCTTTCCAACCCCACGCATACACCTGCACATCCAATAAACGCGCTTCAACTCCTGGTGTCGTGGATGCCTGAGGTGATCAGCCCCGCGCTGGTTGTCCCCATCGACTTGCTCTTCCCTGCCCCTCCCTCGCCGCCCCCCCTCGCCAAGGTCTAATGAACACGCTGCCCACAATCTTGCTACTCACATCCGGCACCAACAACCAGCGACTATTTGTCATTTCCGTACTCCTCAACCCTTGCAGGTCCTATGAGCGCGCTGCTCGATTTCCTGGAATCTTGTTTGCCCAAGGTCACCAACCCCGCGCTGGCCGCCCCTGTTGCCGTGTACCGCCTTGGAGCCCTGATGACCCTCTCTCAATCCCCCCTCCGCTGAGAGTATGAGCGTGCTGCTCCCAACTCACCCTGGCAGGCCCCATGAGCGCGCTGCTCAAGTTCCTGGAATCGCGTATGCCCGAGGTCACCAACCCCACGCTGGGCGCCGCTCCCGTGGGCGGCCTGCCCCGCTCACACCAGGCAGCGCGCTCGGGCAATGTGTGGGGCGCTGACGAGGCGGAGCTGGCGGCGGAAGCTGCTCGGAAGCTGCGCATCACCGCGGAGGCAGCTGAGGCGGCGGAGGCGGCGGGCACAGCGGTGCCTCTGCCTAGCAGGTGGGGAGCAGCCGGCGGCGGCGGCGGCGGCGGGGCCAGTGGTGGGAGCGGGGCTCGGGGCGGCAGCAGCGGTGGCGGGGCCGCTCTGGCGGGAGGAGGGGGGGCAGCGGGGCGGGGTGGCCCGCAGCCGTATGGCTATGGTGCTCAGCCGCAGGCGGCACAGCAGCATGCCCCCTCGCCCTATGCCGCCCAGCCCTCGGGGCCTCACACCCCGCCTTATGGCAGCCAGCCCTACGCAGGTCACCCCTCCCAGCCTCATGGCAGCCAAGGACCATATGGCGGGCAGCCTTACGCCGGTCACAATTCCCAGCCGTACGCCAGCCAGGGCGGTTCTGGCGCCCAGCCCTACGCCTCCGGCTGTTACCCGCCGTACGGCGGCGGCCAGGGCTATGCGGGCCAGCCGCCATACGCGCCCCAGGTACCGTCGCATCAGCAGTACGGTTTGCAGCCCCACACCTACCCACACCGCGCACAGCCCTACGCCCCTTGGCCGCAGCAGCAGGGGCACGCACCGCCCCAGGCTGGCGGTTACCCCTCCCCACACACTTCGCAGGGGGGGGCGGCATATCCCCGCATGGATGCCCCCGCGCCTGGTTTTGACATGGCCCCTGCGTTGGCTCCGGGGGGTGGTTTCGGAGCCGGTCCTGCCCCTGCTGCCGGGGCGCATGCCGGCCCCGCTGCTGCTGTCCCGGCGGCTGGGGGAGGGGGGAGGGAGACGGCGCGTGAGCTGATCCTGGCTCGATCGAACCTGCGGCAGGTGCCGGAGGATGTGTGGGAGGCAGGGGAGTACCTGACCAAGCTGGATCTGACCGGTAGGTAAAAATAGTTGGTGGAGATGCTGGGAGAATGTTGCTTTTTGAAGAACTAGGAAAGAGCACTTGAGCTGAGGCTGAGTTGTGGTGGTGTGAAGCGGGTGGTCCTGGCTGACCCCACCCCCACCTTTCCACGCATGCCCCACCAGGCAATCCCCTTGGCGCCATCCCCTCCCAGGCCCTGGCCTGCTGCACGCGGCTGCGCAGCCTCAGCCTGGCCTCCACCTCCCTCCAGGCCTGGCCCCTCCCCCTGGTCCACCAGGGCCTGCCCTCCCTGCTGGAGCTCAACCTGTCGGGGAACAGGGAGCTGCGCGCAATACCCCGCCATGCGCTCGTGACCTGCCCAGGACTCATCACCTTAGAGCTGGCAGGTGTGGAACATGGCAGGGCTGGGCTCAGGGCTGACCGTTGATCATGAATCATGAATCATCTGTGTCTCCTAGGGGGATGCTTCATGTCCCAACCGGATCTATGGTACTGCATTCACTTGCATGTTGTGCATCTAGGCTGATGACCTCACTCCTAGATGATATCTTGATCCCCACTAGATGACAGCCTTGTTTCTGGATGGTGCCCCTGGTTCTGGCCTGGAACGCTGACTCATGCGGCACCCCGTTTACCACAGGTGTGCCTGGAGCTGGCAACCTCCCGCCCGGTAGCTTGCTGCCCCTGGCACGCCTACAGAACCTGGACATGAGCCAGGTAGGTATGGTGTGCAGTAAAACAGCCACACCTTGAGGAAAGCATCAACCCCTGTAAGAAGCCTCATGGTACCATGTATTGATAAACATGGGCATTACAGCCTTCCTTGATGTGAAGGAAGCAGTAGACGACAGGGCTCATCTCATCTCAGCTGTGAGCATGTCTTTGCTGAAAGGGCCAAGGTAATGGTGATACGCCCTGAGGCGTGGATTAAGGAAACCCTCCCAGTGATGTGTTTACTGACCTCCCGTCTCCTACAAATTCCCCGTGAATTAAGCCACTGTGCCGTTGATGATTGCCCCTGATAGGCCCTTGCTTACCCATCAGTCTTTTTCCTTGCGCACTCGGGGGTTAACCTCTCCATTG
>JAWZTI010000831.1:0-16843 GCA_039880955.1 Chlamydomonas urium
TACCCACCCTGCGCCGCGCCCCCTTCCCCACTCTGCACTGTGCTTTGCTTTATACCCACCCTTCCTCAAGCCTTCTGCCAAATGCCGCGTGTCACACCATGCATCACGCTGCGCCACAACCTTTACACACCACTCTCCACAGTGTGGCAATCGACAACCCTGCCATGGTTGACTCTCCTGGCTTGCAGGTGCCGCAAGCAACCTCCCCGTGAGGCCCTGGCCTCACCTGCCCCACTCGGTTGCCAACAGGCGTCAGGAGCTCATTGTTGTGGATGAGCAGGGTGCCACCACGGTAGGGTGCGCCCAGCAGGTTTGAGAACCTGAAGTTCATGGCTGCTGCTGCTGCTGCTGCTCACGTAGTACTGATCTGCTTCAAAGCTTGGAGCTGGTTGTGCTCCTCTTGTAGCGTTGATTAGTCGAGCAGCGTGCTGCTGCTCTGAGGACTGAGGGCTTCACTGCATGCAGGGTGCGTGCCGCTGCCTCTGCACTCGTGGGAGCGTACTTTTAGCTTTGCTGACCAGTTGAGCCGCTGTCGCCGTGCCGCTGGCGTCTTTCCTGCGCGGCTGGAAGGCGGCGGGCGGCGCGTCTGTGCCTGTCAGACCCAAGACGCTTTCGGCAGCGCAGCACCAGCGTGTGCAAGTCACGATGCAGCCCCTGATTGCAAGCACAGGCCTGCTTGCACTGAAGTGTGACGCGGCCGACGTTGAGGTGTGGCATCGCACTCGGGCGCTCTGAGCTGAATGAGAGCCTGTGTTGCTGCCATCGCGCTTCATTGATCTCTGCAGAAGTGGTGTAGCAAGCGATCGCACCCTTCCCTCAACCCATCGCATTGCAGCCACAAGATGCAGGCCTCTCTGCAGCTTGGCAACGGCACCGCGCGTGTGTCGCGCCGTGCGCACACAGCGCAGCGCCCTGCTGCCTTCCGCCCTGTGGTGGTGCGCGCCAGCTCAGCAGCGATGCCTGAGGAAAGGCAGCAGCAGCAGATGGAGCAGCAGGCGGTGTCCAGCCGTCGCGCGTTGCTGAGCGGCGCTTCCGCCGCGGCTGCCCTGACGCTGATGCCCAGCATGGCGCAGGCTGCGCCCGAGGTCACCCAAAAGGCAAGCATCACCCCCAGCAGGCACATCGCTGCGAGTGCACCATCAGCAAAAGCTTGGAAGTGCATGGCTCTTAACTCATTTGCATGATGCTGCCCAACGCTCACAGGTGTTCTTCGACGTGACCGTTGGCGGTGAGCACGAGCGCGCCAGGCCGCTAGGTTGACTGTTGGCCAAGCTCAGGTTGCTTTTTGGAGCCGCTGCGCCACTGAAGGGCGATTTTGGGTTTCAAGTCAAGTACCATAGCACACGAATGTTTGCGCTGCACCATGTAGCTGCTGAAGCTCTGCAACTTTGAATGCTCTGATGTATAGCCGCCAGCTGCATCTGAGCCACCAGCCTTGGCACTGGTCCTCAGCTGTGATACCCATCTCTGTGCATCTGTTCCTCCCTGCGCTCATACAGGTGAGCCCGCTGGGCGCATCGTGCTGGGTCTGTACGGCAACGACGTCCCCAAGACAGTCGCCAACTTCGTCACCCTGTCCACCGGCGAGAAGGGCTTCGGTTACAAGGGCTGCACCTTCCACCGCATCATCAAGGTGGGCGGGAGGCCCGGAGGTTGATTGCTTGGGGATGAAGGCGGGGATGAAGTCAGTCAGTGGCTGTTGGCTGGCTTTGACAGGGAAGCGACTGTGTGCGAATTGCCAGGGGCAAGGTTGGGCTACGCTTTCCCCTTGAGCGCTGAAGCGAAGCATGGCTGCCTCCATACAACATTGACGCCAAAGGCAGGAGGGCAAGGGCAGGAAGGGCTGCTTTGGCACTTGCGCAGCGACAGTGGTTCCGCACACAAGGGCGGGCATCGTGCTTCATGACGTTTGCACGCGGCGTAACGTTGGCATGACTGACAGATTGCTGCATCTCTTCCCCCTCACAATCCTCATGCTCTCCCCACATTCCTGCCCTCGCCGCTCACCCCGCAGGACTTCGTGATTCAGGGAGGCGACTTTGAGCGCGGCAACGGCACCGGCGGCTACTCCATCTACGGACGCAAGTTCTCCGACGAGAGCTTCTCCATCCCCCACGCGCCCTTCGTGCTGTCCATGGCGAACGCGGGTGAGCCGAACAGGGCTAATCAGGCCAAGGGTTGGTGGCTGGCTGAGTGTTGACAATCCCGCATGGACTGGTTTCACACACTGCTTACTTGACAGGGTTCATTCCCCACACACCCTTTGTGTTGTCCATGGCGAACGGGGGTGAGCTGGACACAGGTGGTCATGGTTAAGGGTAAATGGCTTGCTGAATGTTGACAGCCCCACATGAATTAATGACATGCACTGCTCAAATGATAGGATCTATTCCCCATACACTCATTGTGTCAATGGCGAAGGCGAGAGAGCTAAACACAGCTTGTTTGCATGGGGGCCCGTGATCTTGCTTCCTGCAATCCCACCCCCAGCACCATTCCCTTCCATCGCTGTCACTCTCAGCGCCCTGCCCTTTCGCCTTGCTCGCCACGCCCCACACCCCAGGCCCCAACACCAACGGGTCTCAGTTCTTCATCACCACCGGCCCCACCCCGTGGCTGGACGGACGCCACGTCGTTTTCGGCCGTGTGCTGGAAGGCACGGACGTCGTCGACAAGCTGCAGAACGTGGCGGTTGGGGGTGGTGGCAAACCCGCCAGGCCTGTTGTGATCAATGATTGCGGCCTGCTGGCGTAAGAAATCGGGCCAGTGCACAGCAGCAACCTGTTATCGGCAGGGCACACTTTGTGATTATCAGCAGGCTGAAGCACACGGCACCTGGTGGGCGGCAGCAAGACCGCCAGGTTTGCGTCGACCACGGCCTGATGCCTGCTGGCTTGACAGTCGACCGCTGTCTCAGCAAGTTGCATCGCTTCTGCCTCCGGGCAATCATGTGTGTTGATCTTGAACCCCATGTGCCGCACTGTTGGTGCTATCCACCTTGGATTTTGGTAAATCTTTGGTATCCCTGCAGGCGTCGTCTTGTTGCGCTGCCTATTGGGCACCGGCATTTTCTGATCGCCTTGTTTTATGGACGGCCGTGTAAGGCAATGCTGTTGACTGCGTGGCACAAGGAAAGCCCCAGCGGCGGATAGGCAAACCCATATGCAAGCTTTTTGAAGTGTTACAGCAAGGATGGGACAAACTGTGTCGCACAGCTTTATGCAAGGGTTGGAATGGCGCACAAATGAGTTAAAGGAGTGTGGCTGATGCAAAGGGTGCAGCGTGCATCCAACTGTGGCAGGGAGACTTGCAGTGTGCATTTGGCTACTGCGGCTGCTATGGATGCACAGTGATGTTGATGGCTATGGTGGATGCACCCAAGGCCCGCAAAGGGCGTGGCTTGGAAAGGAACCGCTTGACGTATAGAGGCGTGTGAGTGTGCAGCAGAGAAGAGCCGCTTTGGAAGCCTGGCAGAAGCCACGCAGGGCAGGAGGGAGGGTCACGCAAAGCCGTGCCTGTGCATAGAGTGCACGGCCGTGCATCATGCACACACAAAATAGAGGATCAGCAAGCCATAACAGGAGTGGACACGCAGAGGTTTATCACAAGAAAAGGATTCTCAACTTGAAGCGCGCTGGTGACTTGTGAAGATGGTTGCTAGTGCTGTGCTGGTGGTGATGGCGAGGGATGCATGTTTGAATGGAAAGGATGGGGATGGGGCGTTGGGACGATCATGACAAAGCTGAGCAGTGTGGACTTGAGAGGGAATCTCCACCTGTGGCAGTGGCGGTGACGGCCACAGGTGTGATGTTAAGAGCTACTTTTGTGATAGAAGAGGCTCGCTGCACTCATAGACAGGGACACAAAGCACACAAGTCCTACCCACCGTGGAAAATATTCTAGGCGCCTTCACGGCGCCACGTGGGCTGGAGAAGACAATACCACTACTACGTGGTGGCAAAAACCAGACACCCCACCTGTCCCTTCCCTCACTGCCCCTCTTCCCCACCACTAACCACCCTCTGTCTCTCTCCCCCCTTGGTATCTGCCCCCTCTCGCTCAGCCCCTCTTAATGGCAGGGAGTCGTCAGGCGGCCAGCCCCTCTGCCCAGAAAGCAGCAGAGGAAGGGCGCCTGCCTGAACGTCATACATCCCAAGGGTCTCTTTGAATCACACACCACTGGGTCCAGTGTGCGCATATGATTGCAGCGTCAGTGCAAGGGTCCCTACATGCAGCTCCCCAGTAGACCTGCCGGGATGATTTGTGACAGCACACAACGCTGTGTCCAGTGTATGAATATGATTGCACATGTCGGTGTAAGGGTCCCTACGACCCTGAGTGCAGCTCCCCGCTGAACCTTTACATGAAAGGCTGGATCACGCAGCATGCGTTGTGTTGTATTGCTCTGTATATCGCAGGATGAATATGCTGTAGTTGGCGCAGAGATGAACGCCCGCCATCGTTGAAACACCCTAAACCCTGCACCACTTTAGGTAGTGCGAGCTGCGAAGAGCCAGCGCGGATGTCAAATACACACGGCCCGGCCCGTGCCATAGACTTGCGGTGATGCAATGTGGCGGTTCTACCGTCGCCAGAACTAATGAATCACTGTTATTATGAACCCTCAATCCCAGGTTGCACCTTGCACATGCAACGGGAGAGACATCCCTGGCTGACGTTCCTTACGTGTGCAGCTGCTTTTCTTCCACATCCCTCATGCTCTTTGCCCCTGCACTCAGAGGCCAGATGCCACGACAGGCATCTGCTGTGCAGCCCATTGTTGCTCCCTTGCTATGGCCCGGTGCCTCAGGCAGGCTGTCGGTATGAGACCAATCCGCTCTCCCCCGCGGCCCCCAGTGCTGCTGGACGCGAGGCTGCACATGCCCTGGCCTTTCAGCCTGTTCAGGCGGCTGCAAGGCAGCATTGCTGCTTCTCGTGATAGCAAACGGCGTCGGCAGAGGCCACAGCACCCGCACCGCAGCGGACGTGCGCGACATCCGGCTGCGCCGCTCGCCGCTGTCGACGGGCGCCGAGGCGGGGGCGACGGGGGCAGGGGCGCCTGGGTTGAGGCCGATGCCGAACAGCGGCAGCACCCCGGAGGAGCGGCGACCCTGCTTGCAGCCACCGCCAGTGCTCCAGCCCGCGTGTCCTCCCCCCGTCGCCGCTGCCGCCACATCCGCAGGATCCGTCGCCATTACGTGTGGCGGAGAGGCACGCCCCACCACAGGGCAGACCCTGAAACCTGCCGCCGCAGCCGGCGTCATCGCCGTCGTCGCCTGCAAAGCCGCCGTCTCTGGTGGATCGGCCTCCAGCACGCCCGCGAGCGAAGCGCGCCTTGTCCTCCCACTCATGCCCCAGCCGCCGATGCCCCCGCCAACGCTGGGGCTTGCGGCGGCACTCGCCAGCCCCGCGCCCGTACCCGACATGCGCCAAGACCGTGTGCTGCCCCTGGAGCTGCCCCCACCGGCGTAAGCCCCCGAGGACATCACCCCCGCCGTCGGCGATGCCGTCGCCGCTGCGCTGCTGGCAGCGAATGACATCTGCCGTGACCGCAGGCTGTCCCTCGGGCTGCCGCCCACTGCCATGCTGGCGTATGCCCCCGACGCAAACCCCGCTGTCATTGACGCCGCCGCCGCCGCTGCGCCTGCTGAGCTGGCGCCCGCGTACGACATGCGGCGGGAGTGTGATGCCCTGTTGTTTTGGAAGGCGGCCATCTTGCTGTCCAGGGCGGCGCCGATGCAGCGCAGCTCCAGCGCAAAGCTCGCCTGAGGGGGTAGCAGGACAGACGGGGACACAGGGGATAAGAGCAAGCCATGAAACGCAACCTGAGGGAGGGGTAGGGCCATAGGCTGCAGAGACCCCAAGCGTAAGCTGCCGTTGCCAGACAGCCCCCCAACTCTCAACTGGCAGCACCAGTCCAGTGCCAAGAGGTGCAGCCCCTCAGCAATGCATCTCTGACACTATTGACGCCCAATGCACCATCACGCCCAAGCACTGCCAGTGCTCACCTTCCGCAGTGCCTCCGCCTGTGTCCTGCTCCATGCCCTGGCCCATGCCTCCAACCGCCCTGACGCCCCGATGCACCACCACATCCCCACGATCTCGATGCTCTGCCCTGCACTCACCTTTCGCAGTGCCTCCGCCTCCACCTCCTCGTCGTGCTGTGCGCTGGTGTTCTGCTCCGCAAGCGCCGCCGCCGCAAACTGCGAGGCGCAGGACGACAGCAGCGCCGCGACCGACGAACGCGCCGAGTGCAGCTGCTGCGCCTGCACGGACACACAGCACACGCAAGCAAGGCCTAGGCAAATGCACACTGTGTCTAAGGCAGTTGGTCCCAAACAGGCGCTGTGCTATACTCCTTCACAAGCCTGCCGCTATGCACACTGCTCCAGTACTCAATAATCCCAGCCGCAGCAAGGCTCCCACAGCGCCACCTGCCGGGAGCCGTTGCCAGGCCCCTTCCATCCCCATCACAACAAGATAATCTACAAAGTCGTCGTTCTCAACAGCGCTGAGCCATGTCACATGTCCGACTGCAGCGAGCACACTGTGGCCCCGTCCATTGCCTCGCACCTGCTCGTCGCTGTAGGCCTGGTACAGAGGCTCAGCATCACCACGCGCCGCCTGCGCCGCCGCACTGCCAACCGGCGACACACGGCCTCGCGCGGGCGCAGAGGCGCGCACGTGGCCGCCGCCGTCGCTGGTGCTGCTGGTGCTGCCGCGGGGTGACACCCGTCGCTGCTGCTGCTGCTGCCTGCCGCTGGGGGAGCGCTCGCCGGCATCCGTGATGTCAACAGCCCCTGGCAGTCGTTCCCCACCAGGAATCTCGGATGGGCCTGCCTCGGGTGACCCCAAAGGCCCCGCAGCGATCGAGACTACCGGCGGGTGCCTTACAACCGGGACCGCCGTTAGCTCTCCCACAGCTGGAGAAACCGGTGGCTGAGCGCTCTCTGGCAGCGACAGAAGGTACGCCTGGAGGTCGGGCTGTGCCTGCTGTACTGCGCGCGCATGCAGACTCGAGTGGGTGTGCAGCTGCGACCCGCCGGCGCTGCCGCTGGCGTAAGCTGCCGCGGCGAGGTCGTCCGGGTCTGCACCCACGCTGCTGTGCGCCAGTCGAGACCACCGGGTGTTGAGGCTGCCTCCTAAGCCCATGCTGCCGCTGACAGATGCATCCTTGCGTGCAATGCCGTCAGCGCATGCATCGCAGCTCCCTCCGGGATGCGAGAACGCATAGTCCGCGCTGCGGCGGACGTACGGGCTGGACTGCATGGGCGCGCCGCCACTGCTGCCGCCCGCCCCGCCCGTGGCAGGGGCGCTGCCGCTGCTGCTCCTGCTGCCGGCAACGAGTGCCGCGGGGACGGCAAGGCCCGAGGCCGAGCGCTCGTATTGGGCACCGGTACCGCTGTCGCTGCTGGCAACGCCCACGCTCAAGGCTCCGCCAGCACTGGCCCTGCCTTGAGAGGGGCCGCCCAGCACCGCATGCTGCATAAGTTGAGACGTGGAGCTGCGCTGGTGTGCCACATGCGCGAGCCTGCGCTCCTGCGCCTGCGCTTGCACCGCGGCGCGGATCATCTCTGAGCACGGCAGCGGAGATCCCAGGGTGCTCCGGGAGGAAGACGAAGAGCCACGCGTTTCCAGCCCCAGCACTGGCCACTGAGCAGGCACCAGCCGGACATCGCGCGTGCCCGCCGCCCTGGCCATACCGCTGCTTCCGCCGCCGCTTCCACCGCTCAGCAGGCCGTCGCCGCTGCTCAGCAGTGCGCTCGGCTGCCGCTCACGCTGCGAAGGCTGCCGCAACGATTGCAACAGCAACGGCGACAACGGCTGTGACTGCTGCGAAGCTTGCAGCGATGGTTGTTGATCCCGCTGCGAAAGCTGCCGCAACGATTGCGACAACAGCGGCGACAGTTGCTGTGACTGCTGCGAATGCAGCAGCGACGGCTGGCGATCCCGCTGCGACAGCTGCCGTGACTGCTGCGACAGCGGCAGCGACAGTTGCTGCGACGGCTGCTGCGATGGCTGCGACAGGGGCTGCGACCCCTGGGAGTCGGTGCCAAAGATCAGCGCAGCATGTGATGATTGCCACCCAGCTAGAGCCTCAGACCCCATGCGGCTCAGGCGAGTGCTGGGCCTGCTGCTGCGCCTGCTGTGCCGGAAATGGCTGTCCGCAGGCGCCTCGCTGGCTACCACTGTGCCTGCCATGGACTGGCGGGTCTCTGTCGTGCCCTCATACGACGCTTGCTTAAAGGCAGACACACTCCGTTGCTGCTGCCACGCATAGGGCTGCAGTGGCTGCTGCTGCTGCAGCTGGTCGTCTGGTTGCGCTGACCAGGGGTGCTGCTGCGGCTGGTCGTCCAGTTGCGCCGACCAGGGCTGCTGCTGTTGGTTAACTGAGCCAGAGCGATGCGTTGAGGCTGGCTGTTGCTGTTGCTGTTGCGCTCGTGCCTTGCCAGCTCCAACTCTGAACATGTCCACCCAGCGGAACGGCCAGCAACCTGGTGCCTGCAAAGCCGGTGGGTGATCGCGAGCATGTAGCGCAGCTGGCCTCAGAGTGGTGTTGACGGCAGCATAGCAACGCACATGCTCAAGAGCACTGCATCAAAGCAGGCACCTACATGATGCTGATAGCGCAGTGATGTTACAACTAAGCAACCGCGCATACCTGTTCTACATGCTCAACGCCGCTGCCTGTGCCGCTGGCGCGGCCAGAGCTGACAGCGCCTGCAGTACCTGTAGCCGCTGCTGCAGACGAGGCCTGCCTGGCCATGGCAGTGCTGTCAAGACTGGTTGTACTGCCGATACGACTGTATCGCCGAGCAACGGGTGCAAGCTCATCCTGCTGCAGCCAGCGCTGCATGCGCTCCTGGATTGACGGCAGGCCAGTGGGGCCCACCACAAGGGAACCAGCTGCTGCTGCATCGGCCAGGGTCAGGCTGACGCCTGGTTGCCTGCCATGTGCTGCATGGGCACCGATGCTGGAGCTGAGCCGGGGACCCAGCTCCTGCTGAGCCGTGACGCTGCCACTGGGCTGCGAGGCCAAAGGCGTGACAAGCGCGTCGCGCGGCAACACACCACCATCCACAAGTCGCGTCGCGGTGCTGTTCGTTGCTGCCATGCTACCAGATGCCTGCATGGCGCAACAGCGCGGCCCGGGAAGCATACATCGCGGCAGTAGCAAACCGTTTGCAAGTTGTCAAAAATGGCGATGCATGCATACCATGCACCGTTGCCATGTGGGGTTTGTCATGCAGCGCCAGCTGCTTGCCAGGCCCTCGCAACATGGAGAATGGCAATGCTCTGGCTGCCATACCTGTGGTCTGATGGCCGCCGCGCAAAGATTGTGCTGCGACACCGGCTCCAGCAGCAGCTGAGGCGCGGGTCTCGGGCGCGCTCATGTCACGTCGCTGCGCGTATCACTGTGGCTCGTGCATTGGACGCTTGCCCTGTGCCTGCGCACGCGGCGCTGCTGATGCTGCTGCTGCCGTTCGTCGAGACCCAAAGTTCACAAGCGTGACGGCACGGCACCCTGGATATATGATGCACAGGTCGCAGGGCGCGCTGTTATGCCGGGCACGTCAACAGTGGATCCAGCAAGAAACTACAAGATTTCCACACATGGCTCAAACATAGTAACTTTGTTTTTGCGCTTAGGACTGCGATCTGCAGCAAATGCACTGCGATCACAAGCACTAGCGAAGCTGTGGCCACCAGCTGCTGGCCATGCATTCATCTCAGAATCACGTGCTGCAAACGTGAGCAGTGACGTGGTCACGCAGCGTGGCCCCTTTCAGAAGGGCAACAGGCAGTAGCAGCAGCACCGAAGGTCAGCAGGTCGACATTGACGCAAACCTGCCAGGGGCAGGCGCTTGCATGAGCGCTGGTCCAGCCTGGACGGTCACCGTCCAGTGCCGATGACAGGTCTTCCGGAGGGCTCACTGCAGCCCTGCTTGCTGCATGCTGATTCCGTATCAATCGCCCCTGCCGAAGGCAACTTACAGTGCCTACCACTGCCCATAGTCACAAATAGTGACTAGCAGTCGTAAAGTGACTTGGTGAACACTCCTCACAGTGGGAATGGACCTGCTCCCAGCTTGTTACAGTGACTTGCCACTGCTCCCAACTTGTTACAGTGACTTTCTACACCCAGTAAACGCCCTGGCTGTGCCCGTATCCAATGTGACTCACCCTGTTATGGTGGAAGTTACATCAAACGCACTGGTGCCGTGACCATGGTTTCGATTGACGTGTGAGGCGTATGCAACCTGGTTGCGAGAACGCTGCTGGCTGCAACTGACCTTCAAATACGCTTGCATGTCTTATTGGGTGCCTGTTAGACGGCACTGCGGCGCGTCCACCGACAACCTCGCTCCAGAGTGACTCGTGCGCATTTTCAGGTAGGGCTCCGCCTTTGAGGCTCTCCGATTCCGGCACATGTGCTCGTGTCACTCGCGTATGACGTTGCAATTGCTGCCTTGGCACGCATGACCAGTTCCCGCTTCTCACCCCCAGCAGAGCCGCTGAGCCTTCTAGGCATCGCCTCTGTCCTTCGTGAGTAGCCATGGTGGAAGACGGATCAGGAGAGGGAATTTGCGGCTGAGGTAGTCCTGTAGCTGCAGCTGGTTGCAGGGCGCCATATGGCGCCATGCATGCTGTCATCTCGCTGAGGCAGTGGCTTCATCACGCACTCAATGAACGCATCGGAACGAAGAATTATTGGGTGTGGAACGGTTTGAGGAAGGTTCGAAGCTCAGAGAGCAACAGGGAGCAACAGGGCGCAACTGACCAGTTGCATGCGCAGAGCGAGCTCATAACAGCCTTGGTTGCGGTGTGCTGGCGGGTCTGTGCCCATGCCCAGTTGCCCCGGGGGGGGGCCCACCGTTTTCCATTTCGCGCTCTCCAGCCCAGGTCTTGCCGCAGTCTGATACTGCGCCGCAGCTGCAGCCAGCGTGCGCAGCATAGTGCCCGCGAGGGGGGCAGCCGGCCCCAGGGCCACGCCTCCCATGCGGGGTCACGGCCCAGCGATGCAGGCCCAGCGATGCAGGCCCAGCGATGGCCCAGCGATGGGACTCAGTGCCTCTTTTAGCTATTGGGGTGTGCTGGGGTGTGCTACCAAATACAACTATGCTCTTGTGCAATGTGGCAAGATCCGCGTAGAGCAGAGACGGATGGGACATATGCAACATAAATTGGATCCAAGTATGAAACCAAAGACGATTTCATTCACACAGATTCCTTGTAGATCTTCTCAAAGATTTTGTGTGATGAAAAAACAGTTGAACTACATTCTCAAAAATGATCTGTCTTATCAAGACATGATGGATAAGTGCTCTTCTTTGAGAAACCAAAATGGCCATAAGCTCGACTTAAGAACTGAAGAGGGCCAGGCAGTACATGCGCTGTCAAACAACTTGAGTGGGAATAAATAATTTGGAAATAGCATTATAGTATAAATGAGTAGAAGAGGAAAAAGGAATTGTATACTGGGGAATTGTTAAACATACATCAAAGCATTTCCTGGCAAGAACAAATAAAGGCCAGGAAGCAATTTGCAGGTTTTGTGAATAGCGAGAAATACGGCCTCAAGTCGAGCATTGAAGAGTTTGTAAAGGCAACATCTGACATCTGCAACAAGTTCAACACGGGTACTCCTCCTACGCCACTAGTTAGTGGTGTGAATGCACCTTTGATTCAAAACAATGGCGATGCAGCAAATGCAGTGACCAATTTAAGTGACATGTTAAGGAATATGAAATCAAGTGACAATCCTAAGGCCATTGCCAATGACAAGCTTCTTGCTGATCAAAAGAAACGCAGTAGAGAGTATAACAATGGTGGAATAGCTTCAAAGAGAGTAAAGCCCGTTACAGGAGCTGAAGCAAAGCCAATCTGCTGTTATTGGATAGGTGGAAGTAGGGCTTGGGAAGACTTTGGAAAGGATGTTGCAGGCGACCCATTCACAACACAGTTGTTAGAAGATGAATGAGTTAAAAGCAGTCTTGTTGCGGGTAATTATGATATTTTTCTCGCATGTAACAATGATGCAGGGTGCCTGAACTTGGCAAAAGAATTGGCAAATGCAATATGCGGCTTGTGCCTGTGCACTGTTTAGGAGGGTCTGCCACTCAGTTAAAACTCCAGCAGGAAAGGGAAGGGGATTCCAACGATTTCAACTACAATCTGATTCTGACAGTTGCGCAGAGCGGCCCCGCTGGTCTGGTGGGCGGCGTTGCAACCCTGCCGCCAGCGGCCTTGTGGTGCTGGGACGAATGTAACACCTGCTGCTGCAAGGCATGTACACACTGGTGGGAAGGCATCACAAAGCACTCTGACGTCAGGCCATCAGGGTCGGCGCTGCTGCCAGCATGCTGCTGCTGCCAGAAGTCAAAAGCGCAACAGTTGTGCTGACAGCAAAGCACAGCACAAGCACATGCCAGCAGTCCCAGCATCGCGTTCACATCGACGGTGTGGGCAAATCCCACCCTGCAGGTGTGTGCGTGTACATTGCCATCCTCAGCCATGTCTGCAGCTTATTGAGCATAGCCAGGACACCACACGCATCCTGCGCAGCTGCAACTGCAGAAAAAATGCCTCTCCAGTGGCCCCTGCCCAGCTCACAGCCATTAGATGCCCTGCAAGGCCACGGCATCAGCATCGACGCTGTGGTCGGCCTCATCGTGCGCGCGTTCAGTCAAGACGACAGCTGCTCGCCGCTTTTCTTCGCGGACGTCGACAAGCAGGAAGAATACTGGAGGGAGCTGGCACATGAGGTCATGAAGTTCCTGCCGCGAGGGCCCAATGCGCCACACTCCATCTTCTACATTGCAGGTAAGCGCATGGTAGTGACAGCACATGCTGCTGCCTGAGGCATTGGGCTGGCCAGGTGGGCATGTCAGATGACGAGGTGCATGCCTGCCCAGTGTGCATGCAGAGCAGAGCCAACCAGCGCCCTGCACACTGCAGCCATTGTCAGCCACAGAAGGTGTACCAGGGACGGCATCTGCGGGAGGAGAAGCGTCAGGGGCACCGTCAACAGCTGCGCCTGGCCACGCACAGGCATCGCCACAGCCCCACGTGCCAGCACCGCCGCCGGAGGCGACAACGCAGGCTCCACCGCAGGCTTCGGAGCCCAAGCCACAGTCACTGCCGGGGGTTACTTGCGGCAGGCAGGAGCCAGGGGGCAGACTGCTGGCTGTTGCCATCTGCTCTCTGTGGGATCCCAATGATGCGCTGGAGTGGGTAACGCCGCCGTCCGTGCGCAAGGGCTCCTGGCAGGCCAACTTGGAGATGGGCAAGCACTGGTGAGAGGTTTAGGGGCTGGAGGTTCAGGCTGCTGTTGAGGCTGGCCGGAGTCATGGTGAGGATGGGCGGAGGTGTGGAGTGTGGAAGTTGAAGGTTGAGGTTGGGTGTAGGGCCACCCTGGCATAAACCTGACGCATGCCATGCCCGGTTACATAAGAACGTCCCGTGCTGTTGCCCAGACTGCCGCACGGCGTAAAGCGCAAGGACGGCCACACTATGTGGGTTTCAAGCAGCGTATTCACGCGCTGTTGTCGCAGGTATGAAGTGGAGATGGAGCTGTATCAGCGTGTGGGTCCCTTCTACAACCTGGATTTTATATGCGCTGAACCAGGCAGCCCTTTCCTGGAGGCCTCCACAGGTGCGACGATAAAAAGATCTTAGCCGCATCAGTAAACCCTGTTGATGACAGCATCCACACACAGACCATGTATATTTTCCTGCATACATCCCAGTGGTGGATTCACGGGCCTGCTGCACTGAGGGTGATGCAAGCGATGGTCTTCAGAACGATAGCGGTGTGTCAGCAAGTGCAGGTTGCCACGTAAGTACGTTTAGCCAGCAAGGGGCCCCTTGGGCGGGATCCTTGTTCTAATCAGATCTGCTTTAGAGGGAGGTGCCACTGGCAGCCGGCATCCTGCCCTGGTCCATGAAACGACTGTTGACCCGTGATGCAGGTGAAACGAGCGGCGTGCAGCGGAGGGGTCTTGGCAGGGCGCTGCTGACCCACTTGTTGCGCAAGGCGGATGCCGAGGGGCGGTACATGTTTTTGGCAGCGATGGGGGCGCGCAACAGGTGCGGGGGATAACAAAGGCAGCTGTAGGCGCCATGGGGGGCAGGGGCTGGTGGCTGCAGTCGCTTTTGGTTACAGCTGTTGCAGGCCCAACTCGCTCAGGGACCGCATACATTTCCCAGAACAAGGCGCAAGGGGCTGATGAAGCTGCGCCCTGCCGGGGGGTGTTAGGGGAACTGTGCAGGCCTGGCAGGCGCTCAGTGGCTGGCACAGGGGCAAGGGGCAGACACCTTTCGTGTACAACAAGGAGTAGGCATATCGGAGCAGGGTGCACGCCTGCAGGCGCCCCAGGGATTATGTCACACAACTTATGTGTAACACCACACATCACTTGTGTGTACCATCCCAACGTGCAGCATCCTGCTGCAGGCAGTCCCCCGGCAGCACCTGATCATGACAAAGCACTCTCCTGCTCACAACAGCCCGCCCTGCCATGTGTCCGCCCTGATGTTTCTCAGGGACTTGTATGCACGCCACGGGTTTGCAGTGCTGCGCGCTGTACGGTACGTTGCACAGGATGACGACCATCTGTACTGCGACATCACCTTCATGGCACGGCCGCCCGCGGCAGCTGATGCATGTTGACAGCCTGCTGACAGCATGGGGATGATTCATGATCAACTTGTATCTACCTAGTACTATCAAGGACTATACAGCGGGTTCAGGTCACATTCCTGCATTACGCCCCGATACACTTGCGCCAATGGTGTTGCATGCAACACCAGCTGCATCCCGGAAAGCTGTAGCAAGCACACCCTCAACACGCAGCTAGGAGCCACGGACATCTGCGCAATCCGCACATGAAGCGCTCTGGATAGCTGCCACACATGTGCGCCATGTCCGCATGCGCACATCATAGGCTGGGGGGCTGGAAGCTTGCTTGAACCGCACAGCCCCTACTGCCTGCGCTTCGTTGCGAACGTCTTTTCTCACGAATTTCGTGGCGAGCATGCAGGCTCGCGGCAAATGTCTTGAGCATGTCCCAGAATCACGCTGTTGAACGCGCCTGAAGCATTGAGCATAACTTAAACAACAGATGCGCGGCATATTACAATGTGAGGGGCCGTCCATGGTCGCAACACCAGCAGGGCTTGAGGCGCGTGCCGTCCCCAGCACCATCGCGCCATCTGCAGTGGCAGTGCAGGCTGCAGTGGACGCGCTGGTCGCCAACAGGTAGCCCATCGTCATGTGCACTGCACGCCATCAGCATCCTGCAGCATGCGCATGCACATACACATCATGCTTTCAGTTGCACTGCGCATGCTAGTCTATTGCTCATGGATACCAGCAATCCTTGCACGTCTTACGCAACAGCTTACCCTTGCACATGCCCGCCTCCCATGCAGGCCCGCCCAGCAGCACCCACCTGCACCTGGAGGTGTGGACAGCGCGGCAAGCGCTCGCACTCCAGGGAGCGCAGAGTGGGCTGCCGGTGCAGCTACAACCGGGATGGACCCAGAGCGCACCCTGGGAGGCCTCACTGACCTAATCAGCCGCCTAACCGCCCTAAGGGAGCAGCGCCTGGCACGAGTACTGGCGGTGCTTGGCCAGGACGCTGGCAGTACATGCCTTGCGCCCATGTCAGACTCAACCTCCGCTGCACCGGCAGGGCGGCGCGACAGCGAGACCGCCGTGCAGTCGTTGCTGGCCAGCCTGCCCCACGTCTCTCAACACTCAGTGCCACAGCAGCAGCAGCCCTCTCCGCTGCCTGCCATAGCAGTGGCTGCGGCAACCGACGGTTCCACTAACGGTGGTCCACTGGCATGGGCAGACGCAGCAGTGACGGCGGCGGCCTCGCTGTTCCCATGCGACACACCTTCTCGCCAGCTTCCTCCGCCCCACACCCTGCCCCCCCGCTACACGGGCTCGTTCCAAGAGGCGCGCAACGGCAGCGGCGCCTTCACGCCGACATCAGCCAAGGCCATCAGCGAGCGTAACTTCATGACCGCAAGCTACTTCTTCTCGTTGCCGACGCCCTTGACCCGGCAGCTGGTTCCGGAGCAGGCTTTGTCCCTACAGGAGGACCTCGCCGTCTCGGAGCCGGCCCCACGGAAGGGGCAGGCCGGGGGCTGCGGTACAGTCTCCGCTGCGGCCGGTACATTCCAGTGGGATGGTACAGCAGGTACAGCCCAGTGGGATGGTACTGCTCAGTGGGAGGGTGCTCATACGGGCAAGGGAGGAGGCGAGGCGGCAGGTACCAACGGCGTGATTGGCGCATGCAGCGATGAGCATGCGCATGCGTCGCCCGTGCTGCTGACAACGGGGCAGGGCGGTGCGGTTGACTCGCCTGTTCACACCTTCCACACCGGTCACACCGTCCTCACACCACGCTACGCACCGCTGGGGGCGGCCGAGGCGGAGTGGCCTGGGGACGGCACACTGCGGGACAGCGGGGTGGGCGGTACCGTACTGCCCAACAAGGGGGCGGGTGCAGGGGCCGGGCTGGGCGCGACCCCGTGTTTGAATCCAAATTCAAATTCAAGATCAAACCCAGCTTTAACGGTCGCGCCGGTGGAGGGTGGCAACGAGGACGGCTCAGGGCAGCTGAAGGTAGCTTCCAGCGCAGGTCGCAGGCTGCGTGGCGCCATCGCCGAAGACGCACTGTCTTTTGCATTCCAAGTATCGACGGCAGCCCTTGAGGTACATAGGCGTGTGTTGGGCTTTTGCTAGCAATGCTTGTGGGGCGGCTTGTGTGGCGCTTGCGCAGGGGCTTGTGTGGGACTTGTGTGGGGCTTGTGTGGGACTTGTGTGGGG
>JAWZTI010000834.1:0-19981 GCA_039880955.1 Chlamydomonas urium
CGCTTTGTTCTGAACTTGCCAGCTGTTGCGCAGCAACCTGACGCTTGACTCTGACTTTCTGCTGACTTTGTGCCTTCTGTTTTGAGCTGTGGGCTCCTCCTGGGGAGAAACCTTGCGGTGCGGGTCTGTTCCCCCCTTGACAGGTGGTTTGTTGGCAGCTGTTGATTGCCTTGCTGCTGCTCTTGGGCGTTAGACGCGTAGTAGCGCTTTAGTGCTGCGCCCTGTTGCGGTGGGGCAGGTGCTGCTTTGGTCTTGGGGCGCTGGCCTCCTCTGCTTGTGTGTGGGAGCCTTGGCTTTTCCCTTCTGCTTCGCTTCGCCGGTGTTTCCTTCAGTTGCTTCGGTCGCTCCTTCCCCTTGTTCCCCTCCGCCGGAAACGGTGGCATCCTGTAACTCCCCTCTCTCTCACTGAACCTCGAGGCTATGCTGAAGGACTGGTACAATTTGCACAAGGTGCGACACTGGCCATTCTCATTGCAGATCTGTACTGCAGGGCATCTGTTTGACGCTCAAAGTTGCTGTGCTTTGGTTACATCGATGTGACCTCCCCACGCTCCGATGGCACATTTTCAACAACCTTGTTGCAATGTGGATGCGCATCAGCATGCGCCCCCCCCACCTCGCATCGCATCGCACGCTCTCATGGCCCCACTCAACCTCCTGCTGCGGCAAGGACGCGCCTATAGGGTCCCACGAGCTGATGGCACTGGTTTAGTACTGCTGCACGCCCTTGAATGTTGCTGACGTCGTCCCCCCCTTGCCCTCCCGCGCTAACGTCGCCTCCTTTCGCCCCCGGAGGGAGACTTGTGTTGCATTGCGCGAGCGGACGGAGCGTGTTGCCTGCCTGTGTCGTTGGGGCTGTGCCCACTATACCCACCCACTTGCCAGCTGCAAGAATTCTCCTGTGATACTGTCGACAGTATCTGATGTCATGACTGATCAGTTCACACGGCACCGCTCCAACCCCTTGTTGCAACTCGTCTGCAACCCCTTCTCGCATTTTTCACCGTATAAGGGGTCTGGCTGTAAGAACTACCCTGAATTCCCTCGGTGGCCTTGCCACTGACTGTGATTGCGCGTCAGATAGAGCTCTTGCGCCTTGAGATAAATAAACAGTCAGGATAGTCAGGACAGGTAAATGCAAGACCGCCACCTCTGACAGCATTCACAACATCCAGCAGCCCTTGCGCATCAGCCGGGCCAGCACAGCCAACCCAGCCCGGGCAAAATTGAGGGCCCTGAATTTTAGCCCACAGTTCATGTTACTGGTGTAAGTCACATTGGGTCATAAGTGCTAGCCGGTACACACCAGGTCAGCCAAGTGAATAAGCTGATGCAGCCACAGCCAAAATGTGACGTCATTTTCGTCACCGGGTACTCTGATCACGTAGCTCATGAGCCTCATGAGCCCAAATGCTGGCCAATCCGGCCAAACGCTGACCTACTAGGCGGCGAACCCGAACCCACCCACCGGTGGTACCACCGCCGACAACTGCGCCTTGCTTAGCTGCAGCTGGCAGCTGCTAGCCAGAGGGTGGTTGCCACCGAGGTACGCCCGCCGGATGTTGCCAACGGCCGCGCCCGACAGCAGGCCGCGGGCCCATGGGGACAGCTGGCCAGCTGCTGCTGCTGCAGCTGGGGTCGCGTGCAAACCGCGCCGCCGCGGCCACCAGCGCCGCCGCCTCGCCGTGCATGTCGACGCAGCCCAGGTACACGCCGCCCTGCAGCCCCTACAGCCGCACGCGCAGCCGGCCCTGCCAGCGCGCGGCGCCCGGCAGCGCGTCTGGGGGACGGGCTGGCCCTGGCCCTGCGTCGTGTTGCAAGCACGGGCATATGTGCATGGCGCATGTGCAGCTCAGATTAGCTGGTTCACACAATGAGGCCACACAGTGGTGCCGTTAACAACTGTAACATGTTGTGTGTACACACACCACAATGGTACTAGCAGCAACGGTACCGCTGCCGGTCTCCCGTGCAGCTGGCTCAATTCCTCTCATTCACAGCCTAGGCAAATGCATGTGCAGGTGCAGCTGCCCGTCACCTCCCCGCGTGGTGCACTACCACATCATCCCTGACCCACCGTACCCACCGGTGCCGCATGCGGGCAGCGCCACGGCATGCTGCGCTGTGTACAGCTTGAGCCGCCCCTCACACCTCTCGGGCGTGCACTCGGCCGCGTGACGCTGACGCCACGCCTGCGTAGGGGTGCAGGAGACGGGAGTGGGCGGTGACGTGAAGGTGGGCAACAAGCTGCACTTGCAAGTTGCCAAATGGCAAACCTGCCGTTGCCGGGCGGAGGAGGGGCAGCACCTCCAGCCTCACCGCCAGCCACGCCGCGGCGGCCCAGCCTGCCGCCGGAGCGGCATTCCAGCTCGTTGGCGCAGTCACCAGGGCGGCAGGGCAGCAGGAAGGGCATAGCCAGCGCTGCAAACAGCCTGACAGATCAGGGCGAGCGGGCAAGCGCAGGGGAGTCAATCATTCATCGGGGCTGCAGCGCGGTGGCGCCACCCGCGCCGGGGAAAACGCGCGGAGCAGGCGAGCAGGCCAGGCACGCCAGGCAGGCAGTGGCCAGCATCACCTAGACGTTGGTTCTGATCAGGTTTGGCCATCCACTCCTTGCACTACCAGCACCCTGCTCTGCCTGCTGCACCCCTGCTGCTGCACCCCTGCTGCACCCACCTGCCGATCTAATCAGTGTCACTCTTCAGAACTCAAAGCGTGCACCAACAGCTGATGTCACGCAGTGTGAGTGTCACAGGCACGTGTTTTCTGTGCCAGTGAGCCTGGGACGCCTGTCTACAGAGATTTTCCTGCACCTCGAAGGGGCAACAACAGCGCCCAGCGCCCAGCGCCCACCTGGTTAACAGCAGTTCGCACCTTGGGTGTACACGTGTTGTCCAAGCCAGTGCTGTGGCTTGCCGCGCCTGCAGGTTGCTGGGCACTTGCGGCGTGTGCACGTGCCCACGCCCTCAAGTTGCGCCCGTCACCGCTGCGCAGGGCAGCTGCACGTGCGAGATGATTGGGCTACAACGTGTGCCAAGTGCTGCCGCGGTGCAAATTTTGTGCAAAATTTGCACCGCGCAACAGCTGCATTCTGATACATCTGTGATGAACACGGCATCGACGCTGCTGGGCGCGCATTCTCGTTTGGGTTGGTGTGAAGCCGCAGAACCAGGTCGCATTTGAGCACCCGATCTTGGTTTTGAGCATATGGCAGCTGGCTATTGCAGCTTCTGCTCTGCACCATGGTGGGCCAGGTTGCATGCAACTCTGCACGGCAGCTTTTTACTTCTGCATGGCACAGTAAACAGCTGCTATCGCACATTTGTCCCTGTTCATGAGTCATGACTCGTCAACGTTGCTTGGCTGCAAAGTGGAACACTGGAATCTCCAGGCTTTGGTTCATTCATCTTCAGGGGAGTGGCTGGGCCCACCTCCCATCATGGAAGTTCTTAGGACTGTGTTTACCGGCCGGTCGTGAAGTCTGTGACCATGTAGAAGTTGTGGGAGACACTTTCAAATCTCTTTCACGAGCCTATTGCAAAGCACTATTCCTGCTCACAGGCAGCAATACCAGGAGTGGGAGCTCAGGTGCGAACAGGCGGCCCTGCCACTACTACGCATGCCATCACTCAATGCGCACACCCAGCGCTATCCCTTGAAAACCCCGAGGTTGCAGCTGCGGGGGATTACAAGTGCCCGCAACGGGTGGGGCCGATCCGCGCTCAGCCCATCCCGTGTGCCCACAATGGCCGGCATGGCAGCGCTATCTCACAAGCTGGATGCCCTGGCGGAGCAGCTGGGACAGCATACGCAGGTGCGCAGCCATTTGTGTGCGCGCAGACAACTGCGCTAGGGCAGTGCACCGCGCTTGTGATTTGCTCCACCGCATGCACGCACTCAGCATGTTGTGCCAGCTTGCAGTGCGTGCTCACCAACCTCACGTCGACCCTGCATGCCCAGGCGAGCCTGTCTCAAGTGCTGCAGAGCGTCCAAACTGGCAACACCGCGCTCCTGGCAGGGCCCAGCGCAGCGGCTGTTGCTGCGGTGGGTGATAGCGTTGCTCGTGCTTTTCGCGAGGCGCTGGCGAAGAACCTGATGCCCGACCTGCAACGGTGGGTGCTGCCTGACATATGCCACGCGCCACTGCAGGCTCTGCCCTTCGCTCTTTTGGCCACCAAGTGCCACCAAGGCCCTTGTCTTGTATATGCTTTGCTTGAGCGCGCGCTCCGATGGGCCTGTCAGACCCGTGTGACACCAACTCCCTTTGGCCTGCGCATGCGTGTTTGCGCAGGTCGCTACCAGCTTCCTCCTCGCTGCCCTCTCCAAGCACGCCGCCTTTGAGCCAGCAATCGCTGCCGTCGCCATCACGCCACAGCAGCGCTGGGTCGATGCCAGGTGCACCCATCACACCAGAGGGTAGCATAGCAGGTGGCAACGAACCGCCTTGCAGCCACTCCATGTCTGGCAGCGCAGGGCTCATGTCAAATAGCAACAACAGCCAGCCCTTTGCAGCTGAGCATCTCGCACCAGCGGCAGTAGCAGCGGCACCTGCAGGTGGAGAGGCGGGCTGCCTTGTCTTTGCTGATCGCGCGGACAGCAGCCCGCTAACGACCACACAGTCAAACCTAGTGGCTGCTGTGCCAGCTGAAGCTACGCAGCAGGCCTGTCACACTGAATCTGCTCAGGCCACACTGCAGGCAACCCTGGAGGGTCTCAGCCTGATGCAGCTGCAGTCAGCCAGCGGCGCTGGCTGCGCTGCTGGCCGGGCGCAGGGCGAGAGGGAAGTGCAGGGCACCACAGGCGGCAATGCAGGTCAGCAGCAGCTGTCCTCAGAGGCGCAGCAGGCACCGCAGCTCATAGTGCTGGATGGGGAACACACCACCTGGCGGCTGACCGTTGAGCAGCAGCAGCAGCACCTGCACCACCTGCAGCAGCAGCAGCAGCTGTTGGGCTTGGCTGGCAGCAATGCGCAGACGCATCTGCCAATGATGCTGCCAGGATCAGCGCTGGCATCAGTTGGAAGCGTTGGGCGCGGCACCACCCTCCTGCGGGGCTCTGCCCCCTTGCCCAGCTTCCCGTCCCTCCTAGGCCCGGCCTCAGGAGGCATGCACGGGAGTTATGAGACGCTCGCAGGCAACCTGCAGGCCCGTGCAGCACAGATGCGGCGCTTCTCGTGCGAGATCCCTGCAAGTGCCAGCCAGGCTCTATCAGCCGGGCGTCTAAGTGTAGCTGGCGGTGCGCTTGGCTCCTCGCAGCAGGCCGGCCAGCAGCAGCAGCAGCAGCAGGGCCAGGGCGGGCAGGCGCTGGGCACAGGCGCGTTCCGTGGCCTCACCATCTCGAGCGGACACCTGCAGAGCAGTCAGACGCTGTCAGAGCTGTTGCACACTGCAGAGTCCAGCGACGGTGGCGCTGGGCGCACGTCTGCGCCGGCCCAGGATTCTTCGCAGGCGGCACAGGCGACTGCTATGCAGCAAGCGCAGCAGGCGCACGTGCAGGCGCAGCTTCTGCAGCAGCAGCTGCTGCTGTCTGGTTCCCCGCACCACCCCGCGGCCGCGTACAACCTCAACCTGCTCAACCTGGCCAACCAGCAGGTGCAGGCTCAGGCACAGGCGCAGGCGCAGGCACAGGCGCAGGTGCAGGCGCAGGCGCAGGCGGTGCACCAAGGAGGTCCGTTTGCAATGGCAGCTGAGCGTGAGCTTGCTGCGCTGTTGGCACAGCAGGGCCTGGGCGATACAAGTTCCGCCTCCCCAGCCGCTGGCGGCGCCTCAGTAGGCGCGTTTGGATCGCCCGGCATTTCGCAGGGTCTGTCCCCGTCGCCCGGCCCGGCCTCAGGCTCGGTGCTGCAGGGCGCCCCTAGCTCAGGGGGCATGGCCCCCGGCGTTGCGGCGGCCTTCCGCTCGCTGCCTGGCACGCCAGGCACACGCGCCATGCATGACATGTTCTCCGCCCACCTGGCCGCTGAGCAGCAGCAACACCAGGCGGTGCAACAGGCGGCGCAGCAGCCGCACGTCCAGGGCGTCAGCATGTCTGGCTTGGGCCCAGGCGCCGGGAGCCTGCTGTCTGCCGCACTGAGCCAGCAACACCAAGCGCAACAGCAGCAGCAGCAGCAGCAGCAGCTGCAACAGGCCGTTGAGGGGGCGCAGCAGGCTGCTTTGGAGCAGCAGCAGCAGCAGCTGGACGGCTACGACCGTCGCCTGCCCAACCTGGGCACGCTCCCCCACATGCACAGCATGCCGGCCATGCACAACATCTCCGACCTGATCATGATGTCGCAGCCTACTATCATGGAGCACACGGTGAGCAAGAGCTTGGATGCACAAAACTTGCGTATGCTGATTTACAAGGGTGCACCCTTGACAAAACTGCCTGATCTTAGCACCCAGTTGCGCATGTTCACGCCACTTCTCCTCCGCAATAGAAGCAGCACGAAATGCGATCCTTGCCTCATAAGCCAACAGCAACTGACTGTGTCTCTGTGCATGCATCTCTAATGGACTGTCCGCCTGTGCAGGTGCTGGATGATATGGACTCTGGCATGAATTTCTTGCCAGGCCCTCAATCCACAGGACGGTCCCATGACGTGCTGAACGAGTACCTGCTTGCCAGACAGGCTCGTGCACAGGTGAGCAGGGTCACAATGGAATGGGGGCGTAAACTCATGCGCTCAAGTGATGGGCACGCCAATCGACATTAGAACCAACTCCCCCCCCTTACAGCGCAATGGATACACAAGTTTTTGATGAACCTGCCCGCATCTAAAGGTAAATGTGTAAGGAGCCTAGCAGGCATAGTCGAAGAGTTTGTGACATTGGGGCCGTTGCGGGTTGCCCCCAGCAAGCCTCTTATGTCGATGCCCTCTCTTTTGAACGTACGCTTGCCCATCTCTCTCTGCTCATGCGCTGCCAGGCGTCACACCCGGGGCTGCAGGTGTCAGGCGGCCAGATCGGCAGTCCTCTGTCCAACGCAGACCTGCTGTCCCTGATTCAACAGCAGCAGCAGCAGCAGGGGCAGCGACACCTGCACAACGCCGCTGCCGCTGCCGCCTACGCCGCTGCTGCCGCCGCGTTTGCGTCAGCGGTCAATGGGCGCGGACCGGGCATGCCGAGCGGTGGAAGTGTGGGAGGAGGTGTGGGGCTTGCTGGCAGGCCCATGGAGATCCCCGTGCGTCTCAAGGCCCTTCCGGAGATGGTGCAGATCCGCATCATGACGCTCACCGCCACCAACAGCGTGATCTCGGTGGGTATGGAGAGGAGTGTTGACAGATAATGAGGCTTGGCGCTGCAGAGTGGCGGTATGACAACTCGGTGACCACCATTGCCAATATCGCTGTTTGGGTGATGTGAAGCATCTGGAAGCGTGGCTGTGCCCGACTCCCCTGAGCACTGCACCCTACCGCCAACATCCACCTCCCATCAGGTCAAGGGCGTTGATGTGAAGGTTGTAGACTACCCTATTCACTGCACGGCCTGCCCCTGATAACAGGTCAAGGACTTTGATGGAGGGGTTAGGTTGTAAACTACCCTCATCACTGCACCCCACCTCAGGCCTGCCCCTCCCACATGGTCATGGACTCGGATGAGAAGGTTGCGAGCTACTTTAATCACTGCACCCTACCACTGGCCTCCACCTCCCATCAGGTCAAGGACTTTGATGAGAAGGTTGTCAACAAGATCTGCCTTCTGGTGGACATGCATGGCGCGGAGGAGGCACTGGCCATGCTCTCGCACCTGGAGCACCGCATGAGGACGAAGCAGGGCGTCATGAAGAATGGTCCTGGTTACCTGGACGTTGCTGTCTCCTCGCACCTGGATATGCTGAAGGTGAGGGAAGGGGCAGCGTTGGATAGCCCATCTGCAATCTGAAGGGTGCCACGGTGGCACAAGGGGCAACGCTGCTGGCCGCATGACACCTGTGGTAACTTGTTTCAACCTACACCCCTGTCTACCTGGCAGTGCCGACAGCTGCAAACAGCACTGCCCTGTCGTTGACGGCTGCGAGCACCACTACTTTGTAAGCAGCACTCTTGTCCCTCCTCTCACCTGCATCTTTCCACCTCCCTCCCCACAGGCCCAGGGGTCCTGCCCCCGCAGTATGAGCACTGAGGAGTACGCTGCCCACACTTTGAGCCCTGCCGTGATGCATGAGCTCAAGGAGGCAGTGGGCAACAACAAGTGGCTGGAGTGGGAGCACCTGGACCAGGTGTGAGAAAGTGTGGACACGCAATGGGCAAATCTCTGGACAGGCTCATGTCGGGTTGCCGCAGAGCCAGGCCCTCACCTTCCTTCAAGGGTCAGAAATCTCTGCCCATCTGAAAGCTGAGTATTTTTTGCAAAGTAGAGCTGTCAGAAATCTCTGCCCATCTGAAAGCTGAGTATTTTTNATGTAGAGCTGTCAGAAATCTCTGCCCATCTGAAAGCTGAGTATTTTTTGCAATGTAGAGCTGTCAGAAATCTCTGCCCATCTGAAAGCCGAGTATTTTTTGCAATGAGAGCTGCTCAGTCAGACCTCAGGCTTTGAGCCTACAGATGCCGCTGACAGCTCTGCTGCTCCTGCCATTCCTGGGTGCTGATTTATTAAGTCAAAGTGCTGGATTGTCAATTTGCTGCACTGCCTCCCTGTCAACCCCTCAGGGTATCATTCAGCTGATCAAGAAGCTACCTAAGGACTCAGCTGTCGAGAAGCTGCAGGAGATCAGCTACCACAGCTTCAAGAATGTGGACAACATCAAGGGTGAGCAGCCATGCGTGCATCCAGTCGGATCTGTGGGTGCAACACGCAGCAAAAGGGTTTGACACACAGGGAAGCAGGAGGTACTTCAGCAACAACAAATGAGTTTCACGCCAAAGCGATCAGAGGCTTGTGAGGAACACCCCACAGCGTGGCTCATTCAGCCATGTTGTGCTGTGCCGCCCTTCTCTGTGGGTGCAGGCTGCATCATGTCCATCCTCAACTCCAAGATCAGGGAGGACCGCAGAAAGCAGTGAGGCGGCATGCATGCCTAGTGAGGAGGGCAGGCAAGACGGCCAACGCTGGCCTCGCCAATGTTATGCAACGCACACAGCAGGTGGTGTCCCCTCTGCATTGCACACCTTGACGGTGATAAGTGTGAAGAGGGCTTGATGTGTGGGGGTAGCCAGTCATGAGTCCGTGGGGTTAGGCAGTCCTATTATGTGGGTCCATGCGTCCTATTATGACGTGCACGCGGGCATGGGGGCAAACTTGCAGGATGGGCTAATCCAGTACCATCCTTGCTTCAAGGAGGTACAGTTGCTGCAAAGCTTGGCATCCTCTCCCCTCACTGGCCGCTGGGGTGGGATGTGCTTGCATCGCTGTTCATGCTGTTCATGCTGCAGAGTGCAAGCCATGCACTCACTAGCAAGCACCTGCGATCACAGGGTGGCTGTCGGAGGCAGTGGGCGACGGTGAGCTGCACATGCGTAGCACGTTGGATGCTGCATGCCAGGCAGTTGCATGGGAATAAGCAGCGCCTTGCACGCTGGCATGTGTTGCGCACGTGCTGGTGGCGGGCCTGCATATTCTTCTGCCAGCCTACCTGCTGTGTTGCTGCACAGGCTGGCGCACATTAGTGTGTGTGTGTTCTGCCGCCCCTCCTTGCGCACGTAGCACTGTGCATGTGCTGGCGAAGGCGAGTGTGCACCTGGCATCCCCGTGCAGGCGCACACCACTGGAGCCGCACTTCAGCAGCACTGCTGCAGCACTGCGGCTGCACTTTGCGTCGGCACTTGGCAGCCAGCCCAATCTTTGCAAGATGCTTTGCCTTGCACGTCTAGAGGTGCGGCGCTGCCTCGCAGTCCTTATCTATGAACACATCGCTCGCATGCTCGTGCCCAGGCACACGTTGATGGGTCAAAAAAAAAGTAAGACACTCACCCCGGCTGTCGCCTTGCGCGTTTTGCACCTTGCTGTAGTTCAGTATATAGTACATGCAACTTGATGTAGTGGATTCTTGCCTGCTGCCACTCGCGCATGCATGCGCAAGCAGGCAGCTGCTGGTGTGCGCAAAACCCAGCGCTGTTGCATGCTTCCTACCCATGCACCTTGGCGGCGCCACCCCACGCGCGTTGTTTGGTGCTTTGTTTTAGCCATCACGTGCTTTGACCCATCAACATACTGCATAGCGGCAGAGGGGCGGCAGAGGGCAGCACCATGGCCAGTCTTGAACAGGAAAGCTTATTGGACCTCCTCAAGGTCTGGGACATGCTGTCTGTGAGTTTGCGTGCAGGCACACCTGACTGCACTCACTGGCAGGGTTGCATATCACGCGCGGGGTGAGCGTCCATCGGGATCAACGGCTTGGTTGACCCATGGCTTGTATGACTGAATGTTCAAGGTCTGACCTTGGGCCTCGTGGATACTTGGTGTCTTCAAGGATGTTGGGTCCCACGCACCTCTGTCAGGTGGCCTGCATGCTGTATGTTTTGTCAACAAGCCATGCCCAGCCACATTGTGGCTTGCAGCTCCATGCTTGCTGGCTTGGGCAGCGGTTGGTGTGGGTAGCTAGCGCAACATGCACTGCAGGGCCGCTGCGCATAGTATGAGGTGCACACGGGGGTGCGCCATGCATGATCCTTGTAGAAGCAGTTGACAACGCTGGCGGCGCACCTGGCCAGCAGATTGATCTTGACAACTGGGTGGGGACTGGAATCTGACACAAAGGGCAGCGCACGGAGCAGAAGTGGTGGTCATGTCAGTTTTGAAGGCGCTGCGATGGCACGTACATATCCTAAACTCCTTGACCCCTGCCAGCAGGGATTTCACCAGGAGGGGCCAGCCGGCCCCACTGGTCAGCCCTATGCCCATTGCCGTGCACGCTGCTAGCAGTGGCGCCGATGCATGATGCTGATCGGTGCTGAGCGGAGGGGCATGTGGGCTGCCTTGACTCCCCCACAAAATGATACCAGTGCGGGCTGTGGGGGCTGTCAGCGGGTGCTGTGTTACTTAATGACACTGTAGGTATACCATCTACGCACTGTGTAGGAAGGTGCACATGCAGGTGCATACCAAATGCAGCACAAGTCCCAGCTCTTTGTGTTACCAGACGGGCTCCAGTCATGGGCTGACTGCCAACCCATCAGGGGCCAGGGTTTGGGCTGGGGTGATTCTTGCTCGGTTTTCTTGAGAGCGTTTAAACTGCTTCCTACAGTTGCATTGAGTAGCAGTATCTCATACGGATTGACCAGTATCACGACCCCTAATCCAGCAGGCATGAGGTGCTGGCCTGCAGCAGCTGCTGACTGGGTGGCTGGGCGGCGGATTCTCCGCCTTGGAAGTGCCCTGTGTCCCACAAGCATGTAGCTGCCACTGGCTTGATACGCTTCATGGCCTGCCGCGTGCACGTTGCACTCTTAAATCACGTTACTGTTCCAGCCGGCATGTCGCAGCCTATCTGCCCTGCTGCATCAATTGCTCTCTCCTCCTAACCACACAGAGGGGCTCAATACACGAGGTGGCATCCCCTTCCGTTTTTGTAGAGCAGCGCTTTGCGTCCCCGCCCCCGGGCAGTTCAAGCAGGAGGGCCGGGGTGTTGGCGGTGTGGGGGGGGCTGGATGCCCCTGGCATGCGCCATACCACGCGGCCTGGCAGGGGGCTGACATTCGCCTGCTAAACTCTTTTTCCTAAGCCCTTTCGGCACTTGCATGCATGCCCCCTGCTCATCGTGCACTTGACCAATCCCTTTCTTTGACTTCCCTTGAAACAGTACATCTTCAGTGTGCTCTCTGTTGCCAACCCACACAGGCCTTTACACCAAAAATATACTGATGCCTGGCTGCAAACGTACCACGGGGAACATGGTTGTAACACACAGTTTTGTCATTCACGATGCGCCTGCACTGCACTATTGGCAGTACCTTCATGGCAGCACATGTTGCGGCAACCAGCGCTGACTAGGTGCGCTGTTGCACCAGCTCAACCCAGCTTCCTCAGGTCAGCATATCCATTCCAGGGCTGGTACCATAACGAGTCGTTATTATTATACACCCATCGCTGGCGCTGACGCCGCCAGACAGGGGCCTCCTGGTTTTAGAATTGCTGAGCTGATGCTGCCAGCAAAATCACGACACACGGCGGCTTGTTGCAGCAACCTTGAGCAGGGTCTCGTGCGCCTTTGTTGTTTAGATGCCACGGTGGCGCCCAACTTGGGTGCCACAGTGGGTGGCCCAAGCAAGCTGTGAAAGGTGCCAAGTACCCTGTGTCCTTGCACTGATGGTCCTGGCACAAGCCTGAAGCACGCCTCAACCTCTGTGCCAATGTCCTTGCTCACATTATGAACTGGCAGCACAGCAGGTGGCCGCCATCTGCGCTTGTTTCTGTCAAGCACAGTTCGCTCTTCACTTTTCACAGCTGTCGCTTTGCTGGGATGGATGGGTCACTGTCTACAGGGCGCCAGAATTGGCATTTCGCTGGGGAGGGGAGACTGAGGGAGGTTGGAACCTTTTTCCCACTCTCCAAGAGTGTTTCTTTTGTAAACACGAGCTGAGGAGTGGTAAGTATACCACGTAGGCGTCCTTTGTGCCTGTTCTGCGCCGCACATATGCACCTCAGATATAGGTATCTGAGCCATCAGCGGCCGTAGCGGCCGCCATGTCAAGGGTCTAGGACGCTGCAATATTTGTCAGCACATGGAGACTCACTTGTGTGCACCTGCGCAGCAGCCTCCAGGTGTCTGCACCTCACTTGCTGGGCGCCTCGACGATTCATCTTGACCTAATGTCACTTCATGGAGTTGAGGGCCTTTCATTTCCAAGGGCAGCCTAGTTCTGATTGTCCAGGACTAGAAAAGTCCTGCCCTCGGTGTGAGCTGATGGGCAGCCTGATGTGTGAACGTGAACCCTGAACCCTGCAAGGCCATGGTCAACGGGAAGGACCTGTACCACCAATTCCGTGCGACACGTCTCCGGAACCCGTTTCCCAGCGTCCCCAGTGCACTCTCCGACCATGAGCTCTGACGGTGCTGCCCCAGCGGCCAAGGCCAAGACCCCCAAGGCCTCCAAGCCCAAGGCAGCCAAGTCAGCCGGGCCCAAGCACAGCTACGTTGACCTCATCTCTGAGGCAATCCTGGGGCTGCATGAGCGCAGCGGCAGCAGCGCGGTCGCAATCAAGAAGTTCCTGGAGACGCACGGCAAGACGAAAGACCTTGGCGAGGGCTGGGAGAAGCGGCTCTCCAACGCCATCAAAGCCATGCGCGCGTCTGGGAAGCTGGTGCGTGCTGCCAGAGCGTGGCCGCCAAAGTCAACGCTGTTTGCCGTGCTAGTCTCGCACAGCACGCATGCCAGGCCCAAACTCCAGCACATAAAAAACACAGCACGCTGCGAACAGCTGCGCTTGCCGTGCAGCAGCTTGGATGCGCCGCGCGGCCCGATGCTGCGGCCAGGGAGATGCAGGTCTTCTTGACATGCGCTTGACCGTGGCAACGTCTGGCCTCGCCACCTCAGGTGCAAGTCAAGAACTCGTTCAAGCTCGGCGAGGCACTAAAGAAGGAGAAGGCGCCCAAGAAGAAGAAGGCACCAGCGAAGGAGGCAGGCGAGAAGAAGGCCAGCGGTGAGCCTTGTCGAGAGGCTTTTATCAGCAGGGTTGTCGCTGCTTGAGTCAGCCCTGTGCTGACGGCCGTCCGTGGCCGCCTCACAGCCGTGGCGCCGCCCTTAACCTTGAGCAAAGGGCATGAACGTCGGGACAGGATTTCCCAGCAAGCAGGCCAATCAGACGCCAGCACCAGGGCTGGCCTGCCCTGCAGCCTGCTCTACCATGCAGCAGGGACCTGCAATCATGAGCGTTTCTCCAGAATGTCTCGTCAGCATCTTCTGCCAACAGGCACATGCGCTGGTTGCATGCTGACAGCCATGTGGATCCCTTGCCTTGCCTTGACCCCTGTGCAGATACACCCAAGGCCAAGGCTGAAAAGGCAAGCAAGCCCAAGAAGGGTGAGTGCACGGCTGCATGGGATGGGTGCAGCACACCACTGCAAAGCTCTCCCATGCATGCATGCACCGTTTACTCGACTGCCTCCGATGCCTGGGACAGATGCCGCACTGTCTTACACGGCTTGAGCTTAGCTTCAAGCCGGCTGCAGGCGCTGAATCATTCGGCATGCGATTGCCAACAACAGCATCCCTGATCCTCCCATGTAGAATGCCGCGAGTTCATGACCTCATCAACCTTGACCTTGAACGCCCCTCTTCCCTTCCATCTTTCCATGCCATTGCCTCTGCTGTTCGAAATGCTGCCACCTGCCGTTCAAGCCCCTGCCATGCTGTCACATCCAGGGCTGCATGCCCGCCCGCTTTCCCGCTCTCCCATCACTTGGCACCCATGTCCTGGACATTCTGCAATGCCTTTCTGCCCTCCCCTGCCATCGCCTCTGCCCTCACAGCCCTGGCTTCACGCCTCTCATGCCTTCTGACTGATCTGCTGCCATGTATGTCCCTGCTGCCCTGCCCCTGATCTTGCTGCCCTGCCCCTGCTATTCATGCCCTGACTCCTGCGCCGCCCTCCTCTCCTCTGCCATTGCCTCTGCCCTCACAGCCAAGACTCCCCCCCCCATCTCGCCTTGTCAACCTTCTGCGCCGCCCTCCTCTGCCCTGCCATTGCCTCTGCCCTCACAGCCAAGGCAGCGGGTCCCAAGAAGCCTGCCGGCGTGACCAAGAAGAAGGCGGCCGCCAAGCCCAAGAAGGCAGCTGCGGCCGCCAAGCCCAAGAAGGCAGCTGCGCCGAAGAAGGCCAAGGCAGCCAAGCCCGCTGCCCCCAAGGCGGCTAAGCCGAAGAAGGCTGCGGCGCCAAAGGTGAAGAAGGCCGCAGCGCCGAAGGCCAAGGCGGCGGCCAAGAAGAGCGGCAAGGCTGCCAAGGCGTGAGCTCAGTAGCTGTGTCCACCGTGCACCAGAGGCCTTGTTGAACGGGATCGTGTATGGCAGGTGGTTTGCCGGAGCGCTGGGGTGTCCATGCAGCTACGCGCATGGACACAGGTACTGTGATGCTGCAGCTGCTGCTGATAGGATATTTACATGGGCGTCACCCTGGGCCAGCCTCGGCGCTGCCTGAGGAGTCGCAGGGCATGGTTCAGCAGCTTGTTCACAAGCCCGTGGGATGCTGACTCTGCCCTTGCTTCAGCTGGCCCCTGCCAGCAGCCCGCCTGCCGGCAGAGAACCCCAGGCCCCGCTCTGCAGCGTTTTTTTTGCGTTGACACCAAGCGTATGTGCCCCTGACATGACGTCGCCAACATTCCTGCTGTCGAGGCTATCAACAACGAGCCCTTCATATAAATGGCTTATGGGCATGGGGAGCACACCTGATTCAGATGACCTGAAGTTGCTTAGGGTAGCGTTCCCTGCCCCTACATGACTGGACACACTCCTCTGCTGTGGCAGCCGCCTCCATGACTGCTGCTGCCTTACCTTTGTACAGACAGATTGCTGCTGCATCCAGTTGTATTGATTTATGGATGCAGTCTGTACATTAACACAAGAAGCCTTATGGCCGGCGGCTCAACGAGTTTAGCACGGGTCATTCATTGCTTACTATTGGGGCGTCCCTTCCACCTACATGCTGTTGTAACGAGGCATTGGCTCTGCATCCCTTGGTCTCAGCTGGGAGTTGTCTCGCCGGGACATCCCTTGGCAGGGTTACAGTTGTGAGCATGCTGGCTGCTCAATGGCTGCCCACCTCCAAAACTGTTCATTCACATCCTACACATGCAGATTGGTCCCATGAGCAGCTGAGCACTGCTCAGTGAGCAGCCAGCAAGTTGGGTGCTCGACCTCTACCTGCTCAGCTGAGTGCAAGGCATATCACGGCACATCACCCACCCTCCGTCTTCAAACAGCACACGTTTCTGGCGCCCCTAGACTGTAACAAGCTCCATCCATACAGCACTCAGGGCATTATTGACTTGCATGCAAACAGCACAGCCCAAGTAATCACCTAAAGAAGATGCCGGGTATCACACTGGTTATCACACAGTGTCCCTGCTTCCGAGGGCAAGTTTCAGCTGCTACTGCTACCCACGTGTCCTTTTTGTGAAACCAGGTAAGAGCGACGGTTCCTGCATCGCCCACTTCCCACGTTGCCCACTTCCTCGCACAGAGCACCTCACAGAACCAGGACATTCTCTGCCCGTCTGCGGCCATCTGGGGTCAATTGTCTTGGGGCCCCCCTACCACATCTCCACCGCAACGCCCCAGCTTGCAATGCCTGCCTATATTCAATCCCCGCATGCATCGCCACAGCAGATCTCCGAATGCATCACCATCGCCAGATAAGATCTCCGAGATGAGATCCACACATGCACCCTGCATCAGATCTCCACCGCCATGCCCAGCTCAACCATGTGATCTAGGGGGATGTGCCATGCCTCGCTGTCCTGGTACGCCATCATCTCGAGGGCGCGGTACAGGCCGCCAATAGTGATCTGGTGCCACAGGTTGCTGTTGCGGCCGTCAGTGCGCGTGAATGCCCTGCGTGAGTGTAGCAACGGCGGGAGGATAAGGTTGGCATCCTAAACAGTGCAGGCCGCCAGTAGTGACCACCAGAAAGTTCTGCATGTTCCTCCACATGTGTGCCCGTGCGCCCCTCCACTACTCTCACCTGCCCACATGGGAGGCCACATGCCCTTGCATGTTCCCCCTCACCCGCCCCGCCCTCCACCCCTCTCATCTGCCCCAGGCCCCCAACCTCTCTTACCTGCCCATGTAGTACACCACATGTTCCTTGGCTGACTCCACCAGCACCTCTGCAGCTGTCAAGCAGTCAATGGCGGTCTGCAGGATGTGAGAGAGAGGGTGAAGGGGCAGATTTGCACGAGAATGAGCAAGCGCAGGGGGTGAGTTCGGCTGTCAGGCAGTTGACAGCGATCTGCAGAGCGTGAAAGAGGGGAGAGTGCAACGCAGGAGCGGATTCTTATAAGAAGAAGCAAGAAGAGGCAACAGCTGTTGGGCAGTCAATAGCGGTGTGCAGGGTGTGGAAGAGGGGGGAAAGGAACAGTATAAGCAGAAGACACAAGCGTACTCTGCAGCTGTCAAGCAGTCGACAGCGGTGTGCAGGGTGTGGAAGAGGGGGGAAAGGAACGGTATAAGCAGAAGACACAAGCGTACTCTGCAGCTGTCAAGCAGTCGACAGCGGTGTGCAGGGTGTGGAAGAGGGGGGAAAGGAACGGAGCCAAACAAGCAGCAGCGAGCGGAGGCGGCAGCTGTCAAGCAGTCGATGGCAGGGTGCAACGGAGGGAGAGAGCCCCTTGAAAGGGCCCAGTCTTTGCCAACCAACCTCCCTCTCCCTTGCCCCTCGTGCCCAGTCGCTCACCGCCAGGTGCTCAGCCCCTGCTAATGTACCTGCATCCTTCGCCTTCCTCATCGTTCAGCCCCTTCGCCACAGAGGGCTCGGCCCTCCCTCTCCCTGACCCCTCACCCTGAGCCCCTTCCTCTCTCACCTGGCTCGCCTCTGGTGCAGTGGCCAGCACCCTCAACCGCTCAAGTGCCTCCATGGCAAACTTGGACACCACAGGGGCTGCTGCATCGGCTTGTGTCTCTATGCCCTTCAGGGGCGCCGGGCCGTTTGCTGCAGGGGAGGGATCGCAGGAAGGGAATGGGGTACAAGTCAGGATGGGGGGAACATGGAAGGTCGGGAAGGAGGGAGTGAAAGGCTGAAAAGTTCTTTTTTGGAGGCAGGCAGGAAAGGAGGACTGGAAGGCAGGAAAGGGTGGTATCAAAGACAGGAAAGGGGGACGTGACAAAGGTTTGCAGACAGTCTCTTCACAATTTACCCAGGGAGGCAAGAAGCCGTTTACATGTTGTGACACGTCAGGGCACAAAATGATGCCGGCTGCACATCCGGCACATGAACAGCAGATTCCTGACACCCAATCCTCAGAAAGGAGCTTTGTTGCCCATATGGCGCCCTACAGACTGTAATAGCCCACCTACCTACCTACCTACCCAACTCCAAAGCCCCTTCCTCACCTGCAGCTGCCCTCTGCTCGTCCTCCTTCCACTGCTGCTCCTCATGCAGCTGGTTAAGGGCATGGCCCATGCTGTTGGCGTTGCCCTCGCCCTGCATAACAGCAGTGAAGAGGCGTGAAGAGCAGCGACGCGAGGGTGAAGAGCAGCGACGTGAGTGTGAAGAGCAGCAACAAAAACGGACAATCAAGGGGTTTGAGGATTGGATTGCTGATGCAGCTGGTTCAGAGCGTGGCCTCAACCTTTGATCCACACCCCCAAGGCAATGCACTCACCACTGCGGTGACCCCCCACGTCTTCTCCCTCTAGCTCATGGATTTCTTTGCACGCATGACCGGCCTCTCCACCCCCCTAAATCTCTTCCACCTCCTCTTGCACTCACCGCTGCAGTGTCATCCTCTACATCATCCCCCTCCAGCTCATGGATGTAATCATCCTCATGGCCTTCCATCAGCAAGCCAGCCTTCAGTTCCAGCTTATGCAAGATGTGAGTCATGACCTGGTTGCAGAGACAGCAACAGTGAGTGTGTGGGGTGTGAGAGAGTGGGGAGCAGGATGGAGTGGGAATTGCGGCAGTAGTAGTGCATGGGGGGGGGCGTGCGTCTGTCTGCCTTCGATTCCAGCTTATGCAGGCCTTGCAGGATGCATGATTATCACATGATTATCACATGATTATCACATGATGATCACATGATTATCACATGATGATCACATGATGATCACATGATGACAGCGGAGAGAGGAGTGTGCAGGATTATCAGTGTCGATTCAAGTGTGGAGATGCGAGGGCGGGGACGGGGGTGGAGCTGCGGCAAGAGTGGGGAATCCGCTGGCCTCGCCTGCGTTCAGCTCTGGCCTACACAGAGTATGTGTCATGACCTGGTGGCAGAGAGCGCAGCAGGGAGTGTACAGGTGCGAAAGAAGCGGGGCACGTAGCATGCATGTAGGCCCTGCGAGAAACTGCATTGTAGACATCATCATGTGGGCCAGCTTACGCCTTGTGCCATGCAGTGGGCTTGTGAGCAGCACAAGACCTTCTATTATGGTATCATCTGCTCACGACTGACATTGTTACTACCACTGGTGACCAGTGTGTAACATGAGCAGATACTTCTACATTCCCGATCAGGACGCTCACCTGGCTGACAAAGGCTGTGCTGTGGTCGATGACGTCCAGGTAGCCGTAGCGCGCCACCACCTGTGCAAAGGGCGCAGCAGGCAATGTGACATTGGGTGCAACACAGTTGGTGTTGTAGACAGGGATGATTCTACCCCCCACACCAGGTTGTTGGGATTGCCATCCAGCACACGAACAAGCAGGCGCTCCAGTAGCCTTCCTCGTCCTTGCCCCTTGCCTCTGCTTGACCCAACTNCTCTTTTCCACACCTTCTCCCACCCACACCTGGTAGTAGTTGGGGATGCCGTCCACTGCGCGTACAAGCAAGCGCTCCAGCCGCGTGACGTTTGGCATAGGCAGGAAACGCACCGTGAGAAGGATGCCAACCTGCATCGCAGGGGCAGGTGTTTGAGTGATCAGAACCTTGAACTCCACTGCCATGAGGAAAGGTGGTCAAAGGACAGATGGGCCTGACATTGGCGGAAGGAGCAGGTGATTCAGTAGGTAGACCTAAAAGCCTATGACCACAAAGAAGATAATCCTTTGCACTTGATCAAATAATAGGATCAAGTAGTAGGAACAGTAAAGTGAGGTTGGGCATCAGCAGGAAGCGTGCCATGAGATGATACATGTTTCCCCCACCCGTCCCCACACTTCCCCGCGTTTGTGTGAAGGCCCATACCTGGTGCATGGCGTCCACGTTGCGCAGGAAGTGGCGCATGACGGCTGGCATTCCGACAGGCGAGTCGGAGTAGTATATGCCCAGACCCGTCAGCATGGCCAGTGCTCGCTCCGGCCGTTGCTGCAGGGAGGGGTAGCGGGGAGGGGTAGCAGGGAGGGGAGGAGAATCAAAGCAAGGAATTGCGAAGGCTGAGACGGAGTAGTACACGCACAGACCCGTCAGC
>JAWZTI010000835.1:0-19979 GCA_039880955.1 Chlamydomonas urium
CCGTAGCCGCCACCGCCACCGCCGTAGCCGCCGCCGCCAAACTCCTTGCGCGCGTCGCGGCCGCCGAAGCGGGACCCACCGCGCCTGCCCTTGCCGCCGCCGCCGTAGCCAGACCGCGAGGCGAAGTTCTGCAGCCAGCCTGTGGGAGGGCGCAGCAGCAGCAATACGGGTGTGTGCATGTACGGGTAAGGACAACACTCGATTCAGTGAGGGCACACTTTGATACTTATCAATGCCAGCACACATGGCGCAAAGGGCCACAGACAAACGCACCACACCAGCACCCCAAAACGAAGCGTCTTGTGCATCCCCAAGTTTCTGCTTGTGTGCCACAACCAACTCATCTTGGGCAGACATGCCACCCGCCCGCTCTTCTGTGTAACCCTTCAACACTTACCAGGCACGTTCTGGTTGGTTTCCGAGAGCAGCTCCACAAGGCCACGAGCCAGGGCTGCATCGGAGTCCGCAAAGAAGCCGGTCGCCAGACCCTGTTGACGTGTAAGGGCAGGGGCGTGGGTGGGTGGTCAGCGCCGGAGGAGATTCAAGGTGACACAGGTTATCAAAAGGTGCTTTGATTTGATCACTAGAACTACCGGCAAAAACAAAGGAGCCAGTCGCCAGGCCATACCCACACGCAGCAGCATGGGCAAGGGCAGCTGATCACCATTTCACGACGTTCAAAATCTAACACCCACCTGGCAAAACCGGGCAAACCCCGCCACACAACCTTGGGCCCAAGGGCACACTGTCTCGCAACACTGCTCGGATGTCTCAGGAGCAAGCCTTTCCCCGTAGCTACCGCGTACCTTCTTGCCGGCACGTCCGGTACGACCGATGCGGTGCACGTAGTCATCAATGTCCTTGGGCAGGTCGTAGTTGATAACGTGGGTGACGTGGGGGATGTCCAAACCACGGGCAGCGACGTCGGTTGCCACCATGACGGGGGTCTTGCCGCTCTTGAACGAGCGCAGGGCCTGCATGGAAGATGGGTTAACAATGTCAGAGGCAGGCGCAAGGGTGGAAAGTGGGCGACATCAGTTGCCACCATGACGGGGGCCTTGCTGCTCTTGAGCGTGCACAGGGCCTGCATGGAAGATGGGTTAACAATGTCAGAGGCAGGCGCAAGGGTGGAAAGTGGGCAACATCAGTTGCCACCATGACGGGGGCCTTGCTGCTCTTGAGCGTGCACAGGGCCTGGGGAGACAGGTCAACAAAGCAGGCGATGCTGAGCAAAGCAAAATTGAGGGGACTTTATTTGTGGATGAAGGTGTGCCAGCACCATCAAGGCGCTCCCCCTGCCCTCCCTGAAAGCAATCCCTGTCACATCTGCACTCCATCCCTGCTCACACCATCGCTGCCTGAAAGGCACCACTCACTGCTTGATGCTGCTCCTGAGAGCGGTCTCCATGGATAGAGGTGGCAGGTGCACCAACACCCCCACAGCGTTCCCTGCACCAGTTCAAAATCTCCACCCCTTCCCTGCTCCCTGCTCCAATCCTCGGCGTCTCAAACCACCACTCACCGCCTCACGCTGCTCCTGTGAGCGGTCTCCGTGGATGGACGTGGCGGGCAGGCCGTTCCTGCACAGGAAGCGCTCCAGCTCGTCCGCACCACGCTTTGTCTCCACAAACACCAGAGTCAGACCCTGAACCAACAGGAAAGGGGCGGGGAGGAGCACACACACTCTGTCAGTTCCAGTTCCTGGATGTCGGTATGCACAGCCGCTCAAGGAGGCCTTGACAGCAGGTGGCAGCGATGATACCTGAGCTGTGTACTGAGCCCTGTGCTTGTGCCCCGAGTCTCAAGCTTGGTCCGCGTGTCTCACCCCCCATCAACGAACCTCGTATTTGAACCCCACCTCCAACCCCATCCCCTGGTACTCACAGGCAGCTGGTCAGGCCCAGACACCGAGGTGATAAAGTCCAGCAGCATGTTCTGCTCACCCACCGCATTCCCCCCCTGGCCCCACTGCTGAGTCCATGCTGTCCCCAGCCCCTTTGCACTCACAGGCAGCTGGTCAGGCCCAGACACCGAGGTAATGAGGTCCAGCACCGTGTTCTGCTTGTCCTCATTAGGAACGTACTCCAGGTGCTGTACAATGAGTTCTGTTGAGGAGCCAACACGGCCCACGGTAAGGAAGACGTAGTTGGCCAAGAAGTCGGAGGCCAGGCGCTGGATCTCCTTGGGAAATGTGGCGGAGAACATGAGCGTCTGGCGCTGGCCGGCAGGGGGCATGTCCTCCTGCTCCACAATCCTGTGGGGTGGGAGAGGAGTTAAGGGTTGGTTGGTATGAGCAGGCGCTGGATCTCCTTGGGGAATGTGGCGGAGAACATGAGCGTCTGGCGCTGGCCAGCAGGGGGCATGTCCTCCTGCTCCACAATCCTGTGGGGTGGGAGGGAAGTTAAGGGTTGGTTGGTATTAGCAGGCGCTGGATCTCCTTGGGGAATGTGGCGGAGAACATGAGCGTCTGGCGCTGGCCGGCAGGGGGCATGTCCGCCTGCTGCACAATCCTGCGAAGTTAGGACTGAAAGGCTGGGCAGCATCAGTATGAGGTTGTGTTGTATCAGTAAGTGGTGGAAGAAACAAGAGAGTCTGGCGTTGGCCTGCGAGGCATGTCCTCCTGCTCCACAATCCTGCGCACAGGAGGCAGGGGCGAGGCAGGGCATGCGTGTGTGAGCAAGGTAGCCCAGGGTGTTAGAGGACCTGCAGCAAGGATTTGCACCAGTGCAAGCCCGCGGGGGGCATGTCCTCATGCTCCACAATCCTGTGGGGCGGGCCAGAGGAAAAACCATGACCAGCGAGTCAGCAGCAGGGTTCAGAGCAGGCCAAAACCCAAACTGTTGCAGATTTGAAGCCTGAAGCCCATGTGTCAAATGTGAGAATGGCCTTTCTAGGACACACAACCCCAATCGCCCGTTCACCCTAAATTAATGCCCGCCCCCAGCCCCACACCCCGACCCCGACTCTCACTTGCGGATCTGCGGCTCGAAACCCATGTCAAGCATGCGGTCAGCCTCATCCAGACACAGGAAGCGAATGCCGCTCATGGCGACACGGCCGCGCTCCATGAGGTCGCTGAGGCGGCCGGGAGTGGCAACCAGCATGTCGCAACCGCGCTCCAGGTCGCGCAGCTGTTGGGATGTTTGGGGCAGGGGAGGGGGGGAGCAGGCAGTTCAGCGCAGTTGGCCAAGAGTAGCATCAGGCAAGGGTAGGCGGTTTCAGTGCGATTAACAAAGACTCTGAGGTGTGAGAGTTGCAACCAGTACGTCCACATATGGTAGCTGACACACCACAGGCGCCTCTCCTTACACCAGCACAGACTAGCCATACAGCTCTGTTGCATCCTGCCCGCCCCTGCCGTGTTCCACCCTCCCAGCCGCGCACCTGGTCGACAACAGGCGCGTCCCTGTACACCACGACAGGCCTACCGCACTGCACCGTATTCTTGTGTCCCCTGTGCCACCCTCGTACCCCAAGCCCTACCCCACACCAAGCCTCACACCTGGTTCACAACGGGCGTGTCCCTGTACACCACCACTGGCCTGTCGCACTGGACCGTTATCTCCAGTGCCATGTCCCACCCTCATACCCCACAGCATGCCGCGCACCTGGTTGACGACGGGTGCGCCTCCATACACCACCACAGGCCTGATACCTGTCTGGAAGGTGAACTTGCGGGCCTCGTCATAGATCTGGTGTGGCAAAGGACGTGAAAAGGCAGGGATGCGATCAGTGTCAGACAAGCAGCTTTTAAAACTGATCAGTTATGAAGATGCGTCAAGCTGTATGATGAAAGGCATCGGGAGAGGACATACCATAAGCATGGCACCACCGCGCCCGCACACAAGCAAGCCATGATCAGCTGCAGCCCTTGTCCTGCTATGCATAAGCAATTACTTGCTGCATGATTCAGTGGTGTATCGGCGGTCGCTCCCGCCACATCGTCTTCTTCGTGCCTTCTACACAAATCCCACATCCCAACCCGCCTCCCCCACAACGCCGCTCCAATTTCACACATCCCTCACGCCACATCCCACACCACAACCCCTGCCGCTCAATCTACACAAACCCAACCTCACACTGTTGCTCCTACCTGCGAGGTCAGCTCGCGCGTGGGCGCGAGGATGAGCGCATAGGGCACCGCCTTGCGTGTGCCACGACCCTGAGGCTGGTAGCCTCCCAGCAGCATGGAGGCAATGACGGGGAAGCAGAAGGCGGCGGTCTTGCCGGAGCCGGTCTGCGCGAAGGCAATTGCAAGGAGCACATATGGGTTAAACCAAGACGCACTCAAGCCAGCGCAGCACCTGATGTGCTGTTATGCCATGTGTGCAGGGACCCGTGCCACCCCCCTGCTGTGACACATACTGTTGCATGCGCTTCAAGAGTGTGAGCCACAGGCTCTAGACCCAGTGAATTGCCCAGTGCCAACCCACTGCCCTGCCCACATGCTGTTCCATGAGCTCCAGGCATGCCAGCCACATGCTCACGAATTCCCTTAAGACTCGGTATAGTGCCCCCGACCAATTGCTCTGCCACATGCTGTTACGCCGCTTGCTCCAGGTATTTGAGCCACGGACTCACAAGCTTCCCAAGAGACTGAGGAAAGTGACCCTCAGCTACGTACTCTCCCCAGGCCTGGACGCACCTGTGCGCAAGCCATGACGTCGCGCCCTGCCAGCGCAATGGGGATGGCGTAGCGCTGCACGGGTGTGGGCTTTGTGTACTTGCAGCGCTGGATGTTTGACAGCATCGTCGGGGGCAGGTTCAGCTCCTCGAACGAGCTGACGGGAGGGGGCACGTCGCGACCAGAGGTCTCCACGGGAATGTCTGCGCAGAGAGGAGCGAGGTGGGAGTGAAGGAGGGGTGGGGCGCGAGGAAACAGAGGCTGGAACGTGTGAGCAAAGTGGGTGATTTACTGCAACACCTGCGGGGTGTATAGGCTGTAAAAGCGCTCGAGGCTGACCCCATGCAAGCACGCAGCAGATCTATCGTGTAGACCCTCCAAGGCGCTTTGCTGCGCACAGACTCTGCTTGCCGCCGGCTAATCCCTAGGCAGGCCCGCATGGTACCCTGCATGCTGAAGTAGCCACCGCTGCCATGAGTGTCACTTTGGCTACCCTGGCCATTCAAAGGCATGCCTCGCCGCTATGGGAAAAACTGGCTGTCGCGTTTGAAGACACCCATCCCTCAGTGTCTTTTAGAAAACTGTTCCCAGCCTGTGGTCCGCTGCCCGTGCTGCATGCTGCGTGCCGTGCTGTGCATGGTCACAGCTGTGTGCTGCCCAGCACGCTACTTGCCGCCCCTGATGGTCAATGCTGCTCATGCCGTCTGCTCATGTGCTGTCCGCAATACGCCCGCAGCGGGCGATGCAACAAGGCTGCTTTCATCCAAGTGACTCCACCATAGACTGCTACCATTGCATGGCGACTGTTGCTAGATCTGACACAGCCTGATGCACCCCACCCCCCCCCCGGAGTGCCCGACAGCTCGGTATCAGCACGCCAAGTTTGAATTCGAGCTACAGCCATCTGCTGCGGCGTGCTGGGTTGAGCCTTGGCCGGACACATTCAGCCATTGCTGACGCCAGCAAGCCGTCCTACAGCTGCCACAAGCCAGGTACAGCAGGAGAAGCTGCTGACATGATCCATGCACCCATGCACAATATCTGCCCTCACCCTCGTAGTGGCTGAAGTCAATGCCCGTGTTCTCCGTGCCATACAGCGCGTCGATCTCGGTCTTCTCCTGCTCCTGCTTGGCAAAGGGGTCCGAGTACGTCTCGCGTGCCCAGCCGCCGTAGCCACCACCACCACCACCGCCCTGGTGGCCACCGTCTCCACCGCCGTATCCCCTGCTGCCACCGCCACCACCCCAGCCACCACCGCCACCGCCGTAGCCACCCCTGGGAAGGCAAGAAAACGGGTGGGATCGTGAGCAACCTGTCACCGCACCCAGATCTGTAGACGCGGCCGTTGCACGTGCGGCTGCACCAGGACGCTTGACACTGACTCATGGTCGTCATGCGACGACTGGCCGAGGGCACTGTGTCTTTACACCCATGCGTGCATGGACGCCTACCTGCCACCTCCAGAGCGGTAGCCACCACCGCCACCGCCGTAGCCACCACCACCGCCGTAGCCACCACCGCCATAGCCACCACCTCCTGCAGGTGGGGGAGGGGGACCACCACCAGCGGGCGCGCCGCCGTGCCTCAGGTGAGGCGGAACATAAGAGCCACCTCCGAAGCCCTGCCCCTGTTGGGGAGGTTGGTAAGCCATCGTGATGAGGCGAGAGGACCCACCACGCCCGAACAGCTGGAGCGTCGAGCTGGTGGGCGTCAGAGTGTGGGCGAAACATGTGTGCTTTTTGCCGCTGCGCTGTCGACCTGGCGCGACGTGACCGCGATCTCGACGTGTGACAAGCTGCTGGCAGCACAAATACAAGCAGGCCACCACCAGGGCAAGCATGCAGGCCATCGGGGGACAGCTACAGCTTTTGGCCTGTTGATGGACTGCTTCAGCGCATGCGGATGTCCATTGCTCCCATGGAGCTGTGTCTGGGTGCAATTGAGCCTGAAAAGCAGCTGTCATTCGCCTGCGTGATCATGCATCATGAAGGCCAGGGTCAGGTGAATAGGGATGAGGAGGGGGGAGAGGAAGGTGCAGGACGGGAGATGCGTGGTTCCCCCGTGTGTCCTCTGAGCAAGGAGCAGGTTACTGTGGTCACGCTTTGCCCGGCTCCGTGCTCACGAGGTCCCCGCCTCCTTGGCGCTCTGCCTCATACCTCATCTTCAGTTGGCCTTGCCGCACTGCTAAGCTCAGCGAGGTTGACCAGTCAGTGACTGGCAGTCACCATCATCTTGGCCACCTCGGACATCCTCCCCGTGCGCCCTCCTCTGTTGCAGAGCTCTCCCTGCTTGGGCCATTGCCTCGCTGCGCACCAGCCCCTGGTTGCCCATGTAATGATGAATCTTCCTTGAGAGACCGGAAAGAACACGGTCTTCTGGCAACCACAGGCGTTGTGAGTTTAAACTTGAGATGCCCAGTAAGGGTGTACAGCTGTGCAGAAATCAGCAAGTGCAGCACAAGGCACAATCCCTCATAAGTCTTGGTCGGCACAATAGGCACTTCAGCCTCGAAGCAGTGACAGATGACCTTTTGCAATAGCAGATGACCTTTTGCACAGCAAAGACCTGCCAGCCTGTCAGACAGACATAGGGGGTTACAGGGAGCCACCAGATCTGGCGGAGGGGGGAAACAAGGGATGGATCGGCAGCCTGTAAACCAGCCTGTAACGCAAGCCACATTGCATGGCTTACCCAATGTGCCCCTCTCCACAGCTTGCCCTGCACGCCAGCATTTGTTTCGACTTAATGCAGTCAGTGACTGGCAGTCACATTTGATACCTGCTGGCGCCCCGCTTTTGCTAGTGCGTGTGTCACAGCCGTGACGTACCCTACTTAACTTTGCCTGTCACTTGCATTCGTACCATCCTGCAAAGGAAACTGCTGATTGTGCTGGGTGACACAAGCAGTCTTACAAGACTGTTCAGTCGAAACAGTTCGCAGGATGATCCGGGTTTGAAGTGGGGACATCAAAACACATCCAAAGAAAATCACCAATCGCTGCATGAGCCTAAACCTGCTGCATAAGGGCGCCGCGTGCCTGACCTGGCTATGAAGGCACACAACTAAGGTCCTGCGATCAAAAGTTCTGCAACAGCCGCAACGAGTTCAGGCGCAGCAGACAAGCACACACACCTGCGCACAGCTCTGTGCCGCTGATTTGGCTTCCCCTGTGCCACTAACGCGTCTCTTTCCCAAAGCACAGCTACAGTCTTTGACTTGAAGAGAGCTAAAGAAGACAGGGCTGCCAACCCAGCATCACGTGTATGCATGCGGCACCTGCTTCAGCAGACACACAGCTAATAGGCATGAGTCAAGGCTATCCCAAGGCCAACACAAGGCGCATTTCATTAGCACAGTGTCCCATGGTTGCCAGTAGCCAGCAACACCCTGCCAGTGTGCGAGGTCACAGCTCAAACACGCGGCAGACAGCGGTCGGCTTGAGAAGAGCCCCGCCAGCTCACTGCGAGTCGTCCAAGTTCAGCAACTCAAAAACATTGCGGACGGCCGTCGGCTTGGGCGCAGTTGTCTCCAGCTTCTTGAACAGCTGCTGCGCCTTCCCCTCGGTCGACTTGCCCTCCGCCTGCTTCTCGTCTTTGCCGCCCTTCCCGCCCTTGCTGGCAGCCGTGCCCTTGGACTCGGCTGCCTTGGCATCTGCCCCCCCCCCTGCGCCTGCCTTTGCGGACTCAGCCTTGGCGTCATGCTTGCCAGCCGTCGCACCTTGGCCGCCCGAGGGGCCCGGGGCGGTGGCTGCTGCGCCCGCGGCAGCTGCGGGCATCTTACTACCCTTAGCCGTCCCATGTGCCGGTGCGCCCGGCGCTCCAGCAGCGGGAGCGGGGGCGGCACCTCCCCTGTGAGCCGCCGCAGCCGCCCCAACCTGCTGCTGCCCCCGGCCATGCACTGCATGGCCATCTCCCGTCGGCCCCGCACCCCTGCCCCTGCCACCCTCGGACCTGCCGCTGCCGCCGCGCTCCCGGCGCCCGGCAGCCGGAGGCGCTCCAGGCGCTGCGCCTGCTGTAACCGCAGCTGGTGCGCCGGCTGTTGCGGCGGTTACTGCATCATCCAGGCGCTCCGATGGCATGCGGTCCATTGCGGCAGCGACGGCTGCTGCAGCATGGCCGTGGGGAGCTGACTCACCGTGTGCCCCCAGCCTTCCGCCGCCCCTGTCCTCGCCCCTGTCCTCGCCCCTGCCTCGCCCGCCCCGGCCCTCGCCGCGACCCTCACCTCGGGCCCCGCCGCCCCTGCTGCCCCTGTCGCTCGCCGCAAAGCGATCTTCCACACCCTGTGCTGGTGCCTCGCCTGCTCTGCCCGCTGCTCCTTCCGTTGCTGACACGCGGGCCGCAGGCCCGGGCCCACCCTCCCAGTGCCAGTCCCTGCCGCCCCTGCCGCCTCGCCCTCCGTCGCTCCTGCCGCGGCCACGCCTGGTGCTCCTGGCACCTTTGCCCCTGCTACCCCTGCCGCCATCCTCTACAGCCCCATGCACCTCCTCTCCAGTGCCAGCACTAGCAGCCGCAGTGGCAGGCGCTGCGGTGGGTGGGTGTCGAGGCCCTGGGGGTGGGGGCGGGGGCGGGGGCGGGCCCGCACTGACCGCCCCAGCTGCACCGCGAGGCGCAAGCCCCTCCATACCCGCTTGCTGCTGGTGCTGCTGCTGGTACTGGTGCCCCATTAGGACCTTGCGGGAACCAACTGCCGGCTGTACCTGCACCTGCTGCTGCTGGCGTGCCACCTGCACCGCCCGCTCCTTCTCTGCCCGCTCCTGCGCCTGCAGAGTGAAGCAGACATTACATGGGGCCAGCAAGGTGGACTGATTGCGTGGCATGTGCGACTCACAACCGAAGCAAGTAGCAGAACAGAAATCATCAGAAAGCTTATGATTCATAAGTTATGAACCAACGCAGTAGTAGGATTCTCCGTTCATGCCTTCCTCACCACATGCCTGCCTCAACCAGCAGTTGCTAGAAGCTCCCGGCCCCCGCCCACCCCTGCCTCTCAACAACCTTTGCCCGCCCATTCCTTCGCCAAGTTGCGCCCCAGGCCCTCCGCTCACCTGGCGTTCAAACTCATTGGCCCGTGCCGCCACCTCTGCGGCCTCCTTCACCCGCTGCTGCTCCACCACAGCCTGCCGCTGATGCTCCTCAGCTGCCAGCCGCGCTTGCTCCCTCTCCCTCTCTGCCTCGGCTGCCTCGGCTGCCGCCGCTGCCGCCGCCGCCTCCCGCTCCCTCCTCCGCTCCTCCTCCACCCGCTTCTTCTCCTCCTCTGCTCTCCGCTTCTCCTCCTCCGCCAGCCGCTTCTCCTCCTCCGCCCTCACCGCCTCCTCCGCCCTACGCTGCGCAGCCTTCTCCTCCAGCTCCCTGATCTTAGCCGCCGTGTCCACCGGCCGTGCATTACCAAACGGGTTTGACTTGGGCTTTGCAGGCGCCGGCGCTGGTGCCGCCGCGGCCCCCGCCGCAGCAGGCACCGCACCCTCCGCCCCTGCACCCACCACTGTACTCGGCACCGCCGTCGCCGTTGGCGCCGGCCCCTCAGTGCTGGCCTGCCTGGGCAGCAGGTTGAGCTTAGGCCTCTCGTGCCCCTCCACTGGGGCCGAGGGGGGTGGAGGGCCACGCGGGTCCATGTCACGGCCCCCAAACGGCGGGCCGCCTGGCCGGGGGCGGTCGTTGTAACCACCAGGGCCGCCACGCGCCCCGCAACCGAAGCTGCCGTACGCGTCTGTGTGCAAGCAGGCACAGCGTGCAGGGTGTGGGCGATTACTGACGGCAACACCAAGGAAGGTGGACGCGAGCGCCACTCACATGGCGATGGGGGAGCCATGCGCAACAGGTACATAACAGGTGGCACTGCAGCCCTCATGCAGTGCTTACCAACCACCCATGCTTCGCATCCAACCATCCCCAAGTGCTACTCGCCCCTCACCCCTGCTGCCCCGTGCTTTCCCTGTCTCCCCATCGCCCCGCACCTGGCCTGCCAAAGTCGGGCGCGCCGCCGTAGCCACCCCTGGAGGGCGGGCCTCCCCTGCGGAAGTCGTCCCGGTCCCTGTAGGGCTCCGGCCCTCCCCTGCGGAAGTCGCCGGGCGGGCCCATGTCGCGTGCGCCCCGGTCCCTGTAACCACCGCCGTACCCCGGCTCCGGGCCGTACCCACCCCTGCGGCAACAAGTGGCAGCCAGCCAGATCAGCACTTGAGGGATTACCACTAGGCATGGGCTTGTATTGATGGCTATGGATACTTAAGACACATCTGGCTCTAAATCTCTTGCACAAAAGGAGATTGTGACCCATGAGCCATCAAGCGCTATCTTGCCCGTTTACCTGCGAAGGGCATGACTTGCTACTTCTGTGGCATAAGCGCTGCAGTATGCCTTTTCTCAGCAGGCACAGCACACTGCGCACCAAGGGGACACCCCCTGCTGGCAGAGGCCTGCTACTTTTTTTGCTAGCACAGGGCACCTTGCACCACTAAGCACAAAAGAACACTTCCTGGAGTGTATAGGTGTCACGCAGCCAGCCATACAAACGTCTTCCATACAGGCATCCACCATGCTGCTCACCTTGGAGGTGGGCCACCGAAGTCCCTGGGTGGGGGGGCCCTGCCCGGGGGCCCACGGTCAAAGTCCCGGGGCCCATACCCTCCCCTGTCTAGGAAGGCTCCACTGCTGTGAGGGGGGCCAGACCGCCCATAGTCGTGTGGGGGTGCCGGCCTGGGCGCAGGCACTTCTTGGGCTGCGTTCAGTGCAGAGTGGGTGATGAGATTCATGGAGTTGAGCTGCAGTTGAGCTGCACCAATGTAAATTGATCTACAGCATACTTGCTTTCCAAGTGCCATGCTCGTGCCGCGATGCTGCTGCTGCTGCTGTTGCACATGGCTGAGGAAGGCAAAATATCTAGGGATTGTAACCCTTGTGATACCAACAGCTGTGCTGCTCCTCATGCCCAGCTGCAGCACACCTGGACGCGCCCAGATGGTGAGCCCGCCTATGCTCAGCTGCGCATGCAGGCCATGAAAGCAGCAGGTTGCAGGTATGCAATGCGCGTGCATGGTGGGATGGCCACATCAGGCGTGATGATGAATTATGCTCTGGAGTCTCAACACAGCGGCTGAGAAACGATGCAGCATCACGCTTTCGACCTACCCCGTCTGTCGTCCGAACGGCGCTCTCCATGTCGCTGAAGGAGGTAAGATCGAGCTTCCAAGTGTTTGTCTTGCCCTCCGTCTTGTACACGCTGCAGCCCGTCACCTGCGAGGCAAGCACGCGCGTCGTTTGATGGTGCTGATGAGCAGCACTGCTGCCACTGTCGGGCAATGCCGCACCTTGAATTCTTCTATCAGGTCCCGCACGTCTTTTGACTCAATGTTTTTGGGCAGGTTCCCGAGGAGCATGGAGAAAACGGGCGGGGGTGGGGGCTCGGGCACTGCGCATGCATGCATGGGCAGAGGCTCGGCACGATCGATACAGCAGCCACAGGTGAGGGCAAAGAGCAGCGCACGCTACTGGCATGGAAACAACATGTTGATGCGCCCTTACAGTCTTCCTCATCGTCAGCCCAGCTGCCCAGGTTTCCCAAAGGAATTGGGGCCGTCATGGCGCCCTCGCCGATTGCCGTGCGTTTGAACGCGACCGCTGCGCCTCAACGTTCGATGCGCGTATGTGGTGACCCGAGTGAGAGGATGCTGCAAGCGGATCGATCTGTCGTTGTGCACATGCGCCATGCACCACTCACACTTTACCTACATCAAGGCTGCTCGCCCGTGCTCTGGAAACGAGGCCTGATTCGATGCATAAGCTCTCAGTGCAGTGTAATACTCGATGCCGCCCCACAGCCGTGCCCCCTGCTGCTAAACAGGGGAGGGCGTGCGCCAGCTCAGCACATGCAGCACGCAGTTGGGCTGAGGAGCAGAGGAGCCGCCTAGTGGCAGGTGCTTGAGCTTTGCACAGTTTAATAATCAGCAGTACAGGCAAACTTGGGACCTCATTCTGCAGCAACAACGACACCCAACATTCGCTCGCGGTCTGCAGCCCTGCTGTCACAGCGCAGAAAGAAGAAAGCATGCGTCACACATGGATTTTCAAGTGATGAAATATTCACTGGGCACCCAATACCCGCTGCCACCTTGTCCATGCCTGAACAGGCATGCTGGCTGGACTACTGGTCACCAGCAGCGCTGTCCCAGCACCTGCCAAGGCCAGCCCCAACCTCATGGACCTGCCCGAGTGCAGCAGTTTCAAGCAGGGGCCCCGCAACATCCAGTGGTGCGACGCACGAGAGGGCGCTGGCTTTGAGCCGCTGTCAGGTGCGAACTAGCGTCATCAAGCAGGTGTAACAGCGCCGCAATCATCAGATAGGAAGTTTTCCTTTGGAATGCAAAGGGCAGCGTTGTTGCTCCTCACACAGGGACGTGAGGGGGTATGCCATTCATGCCCAGTCCTCGCGGTTCCGTCCTGCTGTGAACACACTGAACTGAGCTGTCAGATACGAAACAACGGCAGCGCTGAGCATAGGGATGAGGGAACGAACCAGGTTGCAATCGCGACAGGAAACAATGATCAGCACCCACAGATGGTCGTCAGTTTTCACCTGGGGGAGATAGATGCTCAGGACGTGCAAACGATGAACACGTGCAGGACACAGGTGTTGCTTGACAACAATAGACACCTCACGCTTGCCATGCACTCAACACAGGAGACGTCATTGCTGTCGACTACACCGCCCGGGCGCTGCAGACGGGGGAGGTGTACGATGGCAGCCGCAACTTCAAGTTTGGGTTGGGGAGCGAGGAGGTGAGGCATCGCCGTAGCCGCTGCTGGAGGTTGACAGCCTTGCAGGCTGCAATCCGTCTTAGGAACTCCTAAGATGGACAGCACACACCGATGGCTGTATGGATGGCATTTCTGGCTAGCCGTTGTTGCAGCTGCAGGAGTTGCAGTGCAGTTGCTGTATTGTTCTTGACCCTGAAGGGGCTTTTCCGTCAAATGTGCATCACCACATGCCATCTGTTGTGACTGACAATAAGTATGTGCTGCCCCTGCATGCCTGTGCTGTCAGATCATCCCAGGCTGGGAAGTTGGCATCCTGGGAGAGGGCGACCTGCCTCCCATCCGGAGGGGCGGCATTCGAACCATCATTGTGCCACCAGGTTTGTGGCCGTGGGCATCCCTGCAGTGCATCTCCATAGCGCTGACCTTCATTGGCCCGCAGGCTTCAATTAACTTAGGTCCACCCTTTGCCTTGGTTCAAAATGAGAAGCAATGCCTCTAGGGCCATGGAGTAATGGAAACGCAGGCCAAGGCGCGGCTTGAGGTGCTGGCTGCAGCCTGGTCTGTCCGTGGGCAATGGCCGGGTGCATTGTGTTGCCTTGCTTGACGTGCTTCAAGACTTCAAGGCTTGTGCATGCTGCCAGCTGTTAAGGGTTGTGCACTGCGGAAGCTTGCCCTGCAACCACCCTTGCCTGATGCTGACCGTCAGAGCTGGCGTACGGCAAGCTGGGCAAAGGCTGCTTGTATGGAGTGGCATCTGCATGCCGCGTGCCTCCCGATTCTCCTGTGCAGATCACCTTTCAGCTCAAGGTGCGAGGGGTCAGCGATGCTGTGTCTGTTCAATTACCTCCGCAGTTACTCCACGCAATCATTCCAAGTGCGCTGTAACTTGCCTCTCATGCTGGATCGCAGGGGGCGCTGTACTGATGGCCTTTTGGAGGGCGGTGCCATAAGTGCCAGCGGGTGTTGCTAAATAAATCTAAGGAGTGTGGGGTGCGACGTTGGACTTTGTGCGAGGCAACATTTGTTTTGACGCGCACGCGGCGAACATAACGGTGCTGCCATCAGTCGATTGTGCTTGTAACTGTGACGATGAAGTAGCTTGTGCGCAACAGCCCACGCAAGGGCCCAGCAGCAGCTGAGGGATGGCAAGCAGGAGCTTCCGCGCTGCGGATGGGCCGCCACCGCCGCCTCTACTATGCCCTGTGTAAGCACAAGCCGCGGCACGCGGTTGTTGCCGCATGCTGTGCACGCATGCATGCGCTTCACACCCCAACATAATCGGCGCTTCTCAGGTTGTCTGTCGGCGTGACCAACGTGCCAGGCGCGGTGGCCTGCCTTGACAAGGATGTGGTAGCCTACGTCAGTGGCCACTGCGTTGCAACATGCAGGTGTGCATGCGTGCATGGGCTGGGGGGGGAATCCGTGGTGGCAGGGTGCGAGGGAGCTTGTGGATTTGCTGGGCAAGCGGAATCTGCTGGATGGCAAGGCACTCCTGACGCCTCCACCCAGTAGGCGTGCTGCAGTGGCAACGGCGGTAGGAGCCAGAACAGAGCTGATGCAGAGACGTTGTTGCATGGGCAGCGGCAGTGGCGATAGCTGGTGCAGCCGGAGCAGCGGGGCAGCCAGTCGGGAGTGCAGAGTTAGCAGTTGACACACACACGCAGCAGGCAGGCCTTCACCCACACTTGTTGCTGGGTGACTGCCCACTAAGGGAGGTCAGGTAACAGGTGGACGGTGGAAGGTGGCAGTGGCAGGGAGGCGCAGGGTGCAGCATATGATTGGGTGTGACACAGCGGTTGGGCATACGTTACACCCGGGGCGAGGTTAGTGATCTTGAATCACACCCCACCCCACTTGAGTGGACCCAAGTACACAGCTTGAGGGAGTCTTTGGCTGTTTGGGTGTGCCTGATTTCTGGGTGTGGTATTGTGCTGGGGTGTGGAGCAGTTCTGAAGGCACTTGTGCTGGTGCAAGAATTGGGGGCGGCAGGCGAAGCTGGTATTATGTGACTGGACAACTGCAGCTTACTAGGGTTGCAGCTACGTCACCGCTGTACGTATGGTAGCGCAGGTTGCTGGACTTGAAAGCTGCTTGATCACTGCAACAAGTATGCATCTTCAACGGGCCGCTCACCCATCCAACTCCCACACCCCTGCCCACACCATCACACCATCAGTGTGGACCCCTCACACCGCAGCAAGATCTCCGAGCCGTCCCCCTCCGTCCGCGCCATCAACGCCATGACGATTTCCGGGGACAGGCGGTGGCTGGCAGTGGCGGAGTTCATGGTGGGGGGCCAGCAGGTGCCGCAGGTATGAAAGGTGTGGACGGCCGGTTGTGGGGCTGTCATCATATGGGTACTTTCAAGACTCAGATTGAGCAATCAGGGAGGCGCATCCGCCGTGCGCAGCGTGCAGGGTGTGGGGGGCGAGCCTGGGCACAGCAGGGCAATGCCATTTGCTGGGCACTGTGTGGGTGATGTGCAATGGGCATGCCTTTCTCCTCCCTCAGATTTTCCGAAAGTGCACAGCATGATGTATGGTTACCGATTGATGTGATGCGGTTGTGCAATGGCTGTCCATGCTTAGGTGACAGTTGAATCATGATGTGCTGCCCAACATGACAGGCAAAGACGATTTGTGCACCTGTGTCTGACTCTAATTGGTGTGACATACTGCCTTATCTATATGTAGGTGACGGTGCTGAATGCCCGCAACCTGGAGCGACGTGTGTCACTCCGTGGCCAAGGGGTGTTCAAGTACACACATGTGAAGTTCTCAGCGGATGACAAGGTTGGGAGGGGTGCAGGGGAGCGTGGGAAAGGCACGGTGTCAGGGTGCAAGGAAGCGTGAGGAGGGCAGGAGGAGCGCGAGAGAGCGTGTGGAGGTCAGGATGATGGGGCACAAGAAAGAAGGTGAGGAGGGCAGGGTAACAAGGTGAGGAGGAGCGCGAGAGAGCGTGGGAAGGGCAGGATGATGGGGCACAAGAAAGGAGGTGAGGAGGGCAGGGTAACAAGGTGAGGAAGGATGCGAGAGAGCGTGTGTAGGGCAGGGTCATAGGGTGCGAGGTAGCGCTTCAGAGCAGGATGCAAAAGGAAAGTGTTTCAGGGCAAGGTGGTAGGTGCAAGAGAGGACTGCAGGGTTGGGTGATAAGGCGCAAGAAAGCGTCGCAGGGCAGGGTGGCAAGGTAGGTGTTGTGGTGGTGTGTTTTACAGTTGTAGGGCACCGCGAGGGCGCATACAACCCCTGTCCCAAATGGGCCAGGATTTACAGGCTCATGACCGAAAGTGGCTAGAAGGCCTTCCCCGCAAGCAGGGCACCCGAAGTCCAGAAACCATAACCGAAACAGACTTCTTCCGCAATGGGAATCGAACTCGTGACCTCTGGAAAAGTACCAGGGTACATCTGCCCTCTCTAGCAGTTTAACGTCGTGCTGAGGACAGGTAGGGCAAAGTTCCGGTGGGGGCGGTACTGGCGGCCCTGTTCCTTGGGCTTGCAGCTGCCGCTGCTGCTGCTGCTGCTGCTGCTGTTGCTGTGGCCTATGTTGCTGCTGTTGCCCTCCGTTGTTGCTGCTGTTGCTGCTGCTGCTGTTGCTGCTGCTGCGTCTGATGTTACTTTTGACACTGCTGCTGCATCTGCTGTTGCTGCTGTTGCTGCTGTTGCTGCTGACGCAGTACATCCTGGCGGTAGGCTACGATGACAACCAAGAGCACAGTGTTTTCCATGTGTGGGAGTGGGGCAACGGCGGCGAGCCCGCTTTCAGCAGCAGTGCGCCGTAAGTGGGCAAAGAGTGTATGGGTGGAGAAAGAGTGAACGAAAGCCTGGGGTTTGAGCTTTTGTGTGTGTGTTTTTGTGATGCACAAGTTTGATGCAGCATCGACGGTCAATGGTAAGCAGCGCACTCCCACCCCCTATCCCAATGCCTGGAGCTTGGAAGGACTGTTATTTGGTTGTAGCAGGGGAGGGCGTACCTGCCTGCCGCAAGCAGCCAAGTGAAGGTGGCATCATTGAACATGTTCAGTAAGCCCCTGCACCTTCCGCCTGGCTGCTTCACAGGGGCATCGTCCACCAGGTCAGCATGCACCCCAAGTTCAGCAGCAACATACTGACGCTCAGCAATGAGGAGGTCATTCTATGGCGCAAGGGCAGCTCTGGCTACAAGCGCGTTGACATTGAGGGCATGCGCAAGATGGTGAGAGGCAGCGGGGCTGAGAGGAAGATGGCGGAGGCAGGGGGGTTCTTGTGCAGCAATGAGGAGGGCAACCTATGGTAAAAAGGGCAGCTCTGGCTGCAAGTGTGTGAATATTGAGTGCATGTGCAAGATGGTGAGCGGCACGGTGGTTCATGGTTGAAAAGTGACGGAGGAGGTGGTAGTCAGGGGGGTTAGCATTCGGGGTTTGACGCCCTGACAGACAGGGTGGCGCCACACAACTCGAGCGCTGCCTACAACGTAGACACTTGCCCACACATTCACGCCACTGTCACAGGGTGGCGCTACATACCTGGAGCACTGCTGGACATCAGATGGTGGGCTGTTGGTGGCCTCCAGTGACCGACGGCTGCAACTGATTGAGGCGTCAAGTGTGGCACAGGTGAGGTTTGAGGCAGGGGGGGCAGGGGGGAGGGTGCTGGGGCAGGAAGGGTGAGTCAGGCAAGCGGGGTGGGCTGGAAGCAGGTGGCACGCAGGGGTCAGGCAGGGAGGACGGGTATGAACACACCACAGTTCAATCCAACGACCAACAGCTGCAGCTCAACAAGGCGTCAATTGCTACCTCTGCCTACCCCTGCTGTGGCGGCTCATGGTCCAGTGCGAATCACCCAAAACCACCCCCAACACTGTCTCACACAGGTGTATGAGCTGGACAGCTCCATCATCAGCCTCCAGCCGCTGCCCGACAACGCTGTGGCCGTGTCCATGGCAAAGGTGGGTGGGTACTGCAGCTTCCGCCAGCCACCCTGCATGGGGGTAATCAGCCGCCTACCATACGCATAGCCATTGCCACCACTGCCACCTGCCGCCACTGCTGCTGCTGCTGCTGCTCTTGCCTGCTGTACCTATTGCTGCCGCTGCTGCCTGCCGCACTTTTTGCCATCGGCACAGCATTTCCCTTTGCTGCTTCTGCTGCCTGCCATACTCATGGCCATCCGCGCCACTGCTGCTGCACCTCCCCGCAGGGCAAGGTGGGCGTGTTCCGCATGAACAAGGAGTCCCCCAACCTCCAGGTCATACTTTCCACGCAAGTGCCTGACGGACTGGCCAGCAGCGGTGTTGACCTCAGCGTGCAGGCCATGTCAGCAGGGGCTGGAGGGCACAAGCTCGCATGCCTGCTGAAGAGCGGGCCGCTGCTCATGCTGAACCTGCAGTTTGCATCGGCCTCGGTGAGCCGGGGAGGGTTGTGAGGGGCGTGGAATAGGAGGGGGTTGCTTGCTTGCTGGAGAGCGGGCCACTGCTCATGCTGAACCTGCAGTTTGCGCCAGCTTCGGTGAGCCGAGGAGAGTTGTGAGGGGCGTGGAATGAGAGGGGGTTGCTTGCTTGCTGGAGAGCGGGCCACTGCTCATGCTGAACCTGCAGTTTGCGCCAGCTTCGGTGAGCCGGGAAGAGTTGCGAGGGGCGTGGAATGAGAGGGATTTGCTTGCTGGAGAGCAGGCCGCTGCTCATGCTGAACCTGCAGTGTGCGTCGGCTTCGTTGAGCAGCGGAGGTGTTTGCAATTGAAGGTTGGGGGACCCTTCCCTTCAGGAACGCTGCACACACACCCTTGCATTCAATATTTTCCGTGTCCCGCCTGCCCCCTGCGCTCCCCACAGACCGCAGGCCATGTCAGCAAACAGTACAGCCACAGCAACATCTGGGAGGAGGCACTACCGGCGATACACTCGGGGGCGATTTCCTCCATGTCAGTCTCGGCCAAGCGCAGCTTCCTGGTAACTGCCTCCTCTGACGACCTGACGGTTAGGGTTTGGCAGTACGCCCCACTGCGCATGGTGCTGGCGCATTTCTGCCACCACGTGCCAACGGCGGTTGGGATCGACCCCTGGTGAGTGCTGGAGCCGTTTCTTATTATGAAGGCTTTGTCTTGTTATTACTGCTCACTATTGGTAGGTAAGGGGCCCTTTGTGCTGGCATCGCGCCCTGCCAAGGTTCCAGCGAGTTCATGCAGTGGTGTGAACTAACAAGCGTCTGTCACACAATAAAAAATGAATCACTCCCCTCACCCCCCCTTGCCGCTGCCACCAGGGGCCGTGAGTTGGTGGTCTGCTTTGTCGACTCCACTCGCTGCTACGGCATCGTGGAGGGCATGCTCATCGAGCTGGCAACGCTGCGCCTCGAGCTCGAGGTAGCTGTGGTTGATGTGTGGGCAGTGTGTGGGCAGTGTGGAGGGAGGTGTGAGGCATGTCGCTCAGTTGCAGTCCCGGACCAGTTTAGGTCCTGACTGAATGCTGCGATACCATCATCAATGTCAGTCTGTCAAGTCGCGATAAATGTTCTTGTTGGTCAGCTTATCCAACATCCTTGCAACTGAGACCTTGTCTTCATGGTCCACGTTCGCAGCATAGAGGCAAGGAAAAAGACACTTATGAGCTCAAGCGCCTTTTCCCATGGTCCA
>JAWZTI010000836.1:0-19312 GCA_039880955.1 Chlamydomonas urium
CAACAACAACAACAACAACAACAACAACAACAACAACAACAACAACAACAACAAGAAGGATGAGGAGAGGAGGCAGTGGAAGGACAGCAGGTGATGGCAACAAGCAACCCATCACCCACTTGGCCTTCTATGCCACCGACACACCCCACATCCCACACCCTTCCCCTGCCAGATACTCACTGATGAGTGCCTTCTGTGCCATTGGGCAGTCAGGCGAGGAAGCGTGGCTAATGGGGGCCAGGGCGCTGATGCTGCGGAAGCGCTCGGGGTTGCGCAGGCCCAGTGTGATGGCGCCGTGGCCGCCCATTGAGTGGCCCATGATGGAGCAGCGGGACAGGTCCAGCTGCTGCAGGGGCCAAGGGGGTAGGAGGTCAATGGGCATTGCTTTGTTCCCTTGAAGGCTGAAGAGCATGATCATTGGTATTGGAGCAGCGGGATAGCTGCGGGGGCAAGGGGGAAAGAGGCAAAACAAGCTGTCTGTCAGGAGCTCAAGGACACAAGCATCAGTACTGAAGCAGCGCAACAGGCCCGGCTGTTGCAACCAGAGTGAGGCTGCGTACCTGTGGGAAGAGCTCCTTCAGCACCCTGCCAACTTCACAGGGACAGCACCCTGTTTAGTTCACAGCAAAAGAATCCTGCCTACTCAAGGAAACAGCTCCTACAGTACCCTGCCTACCTCTAGGAAGAGCTTCTCCAGTATCCTGCCTAGTTTTTAAGACAGCACCCTGCTTAAAGCAAGGAACAGCACCTTGCCTACCTCTGGGAAGAGCTCCTTCAGCACCGCGGGCAGCTCCTCCAGCACGTAGTCGTACATGCGCCAGTTCTTCCAGGTCGGGTTCTGAACACGGACAGGCAGGGCCGAGGCATAACCAGTCACAGAAGATCAGGCGAGCGAACAGGTTGCAATACGAGTCATAATGAATGACCCAACGGTGTGTTGCCTTGGTGGAGAAGGGCCAGTGTGTGCTCACACCAACAAAACCACCAACAGAGTAGTGAAACTTGCGGGGCGCTTGACTGCCATGTGATGGTGGTAGTAGCAGTGGCAACATAGGGGCTGACCGTGCATCCGTCGCCTGAAAGGTGTGAAAGATCCCCAAACCCTGAAGCAACATTGAGCAAACCCCAAGCTGAATCCAATCCCTGGCCCTCGCCTCATAATCCAGGTAATCTCCTTCTGAACACATTTCCCCCCACATTGCAGCGCACCGTTGCGTTCAGGTAAAAGCCGGCGCCAACACCAAAGTCCCACGAGTCGGCCTCGCCAGGGATGTTGAGGCCGCGGGGCGAGGTATCAGGCGACACCAGAGCCACGCCCAGCTCCGACGCCTTGCGCTGGGCACCTGCGAGTGGCGGGTTTAGGGTTAGGGTTTTTCGTCCATCGATCATCGATCTTTTAAGGCAGGATGAGCCTTAAAAGAGTGATCCTCTAGTGACGTATCCAGGTGCCCCTCTCAGATTGTCATCGTGTGGGGTATGAAAAGACTTCAAGGGCTGGAGCTGCTGGCTGCTGTGGCGCGGGCCCCGGCTGCCAAGGGCTGCTGCTGCCAGGCCCCCTCCCCCTCCCTACCTGACTTTTGGATGAAGTTCTCGTCCGTGCATGTCAGGCCGCTGAGGTAGTACACCACAGGCACCTGATCCAGATCAGGGTGACAACCAAGATGTTAACGCAGCACCCCGTCATCACCGCAATGGTCAGCCAGCCCGAAAGACTCCCCGCCGCTGAGGGCATAGCCTCAGGCACAAACTAGTCACACATGTTCTGACAGCGCCGGCACATTCCGGTTCCTTTAAACGTATGCATCAGCGTTGCTGCGTGTTTTGTCAAGCACCAAGGCATCAACACCACTGATCTGGAGCAAGAACCCCTGTCAAGCTCCCACCTTCTTGCTCTCTGCCGCGGGTGGCAAGTAGACAGTGAACTTCATGTCGCACCCACATGACGTGCTGCAGGGCACATGCACATCAGGCAGAAGCGTCAGGGTGCTGTGCTGCAGCATGGCCACTGGCACACCGCATGAGCATGGCTGAAGATGCTGTCCGTCACCTGGCATGCTGGTAGCGCTTGTTGAAGCCACCGAACTGCTTGTTAGAGCCGACGAGCTGCGCCATAGCGATGGATTACCGCGTTTAAGTAAGATGCGCACGATGGCGCGCCGTTTGTGGTGGGTGCTCAAAAAGCCAGACTTCACACTTTCAGTGCTTTTACAAAGTTCCTCAATCAATTGCGGGACCGCATAATGGAGATGAATGTAAGCTGTTCCTCTCACACATGCAGGAGACACGTATTTTCAGGCATGCTGTCACAATGCCACTCTTGGTTGATCACAAAAAGCGCCTTGCTCCAGGTCATTCAGCCCTCTTTTCAGCCCTCTCGCCACGCCTTCAAGTTGCCATTCACAAACGCTCTCATGCCCACGCCAGCAGCTGACGTGGGCCGCCGCCGTGCTGGTGTACCATAGGCTGTGGGGGCGATGGCGTTCTTGGGGGCTGCTGAGGTGGGGCGTCGACCAACAGTGTTGTTGGAGAGCGTGCCGTACCTGCGGGCACCGCGCAGCACAGCACCACAGCATGAACATCAGCATGGTCAGCATGCATCTTCACTTTAAACCTCATCGATCAGCCTACGATGCATCCTGCACTTCCCACCCCCAAGCTGTCGCACAAGCGGCCCCTCTCCCTCACCTTTTCAGCGCCTGGGCTATTTGGCCCGGCGTCACGCCGCCCGCATTGTCCCTGCCGCTGGACCCCGCACCCCCCGCTGCCGCCGCGCCGCCGTCCTCCAAGCCGCCGTCCATCCCCAGCCCAAGCCCCGACGCCACCGCGGCCGACGTCAGCGCGTTGCTCGCGGCAGCAGCGGCGGCGCGTTGCTTCTCCAGCTCCTCGGAGCTGTGCTGAAGCTGCGTCATGAGCTCCGACACGCGGTCGCGCTCCGCGCCGATCAGCTCGTGCAGCGCGCGAACGGGGCTGCCCCGGGCAAAGGTGCCTGGCGGCAGCGTGCCCCCCGCGTTCCTGCGCACATGCATATGCACATGAGGCCCAGGTTCTTTAGACCAGGCCAAGTTCAGCATATCATATGCTGCGTAGCAACCGAGCCAATGCCCGATCACTGTTGAGCTGATTCGCAGAGCACCTGCACCTTTGCAGCATGAGAAGCTGCACCCCAATGTGTTGGACCTAACCGTCGCACAAGCGACAAGCAAAGGGGCGCCGATGCACGCACCTGTACGGACGTCCCGTCGCATCCCTGGCTGTCGGTACTGCTGAGCCGGGGCGGCTTGTGCTGCCGCCTGGCGCCCATGAGCGGTTCACAGGGTACGCCGACAAGGGGCGCGACGGCGCTACCCGTCCCGCCATGCTGGACGCCGAGCCGTACTGCCCCCTGCCATCCACTCCCTCCGCTCCCCCGTCTGACGTGCCAGCCTCCCCGGCGTCTGCCGTGCCCCCGGCCGATGCGCTGCGCAGGTGCTGCTGCTGTTGGGTGGAGTCTTCGCGTGCGCGGGCTTCCAAGATGCGGTACTTGGTCTGCAGGTCCCGCAGCTCCGTCTGCGCCGCCTCGACCTGCCGCGACAGCTCACGCGTGTCCTGCGCACCAACCTGCAGTTCCTGCAGCAGCTGCATGTTGTCATGCGTCGCCAGCCGCTGCGACAGCTTGCCCTGGGCCTCCGACTTGCGCAGGTGGTGCTCCAGCACCGCGCCCCGCAGCTCGCTCATGTGCAGGTGCCGTGTCAGCTCCGACTCCACCTCGTCAGAGCTCTGCGGCGTGACACCCTCGATGCAGTACTTGCGGTACAGGTCGTCCAGCAGCTTCTGGCGCGCGCTCTTGCCGCCGCGCGGGCCCGACCCCCGGTCGTCGCTCGCATTCACGACCTGCGTCACGTCGAAGCTGAACGTCTTCAGCATGTCCCCCTGGTGCTTCATCGCCAGCTTGATGTCCTGGATCTCGACCTTCATCGACTTGATCAGCCGCTCCTTCTCGGCGACCGTCCGCGTCAGCTCGTTGATGCGCTTGAGCTCCGAAACCAGCTCCTTGTCGTGCGCGTTCAGCTCCGAAGCCAGGCGCTCCGCCTCCTGTACCATTGGCTGCAGGCGGGCCTCGTACGTGGATGCCTTGTAGCCCAGCACGTACTTGTGCTTTTCCAGGTCCTAGGAGGAGGGCAGGGAAGGGAGGGCAGGGCATGGGGGGGCGATGGTATTTGATGAACAAGCTTAAGTGTGTGATCAGGGCTTGCAAGCGCATGTGTGATTGTGCACAGGTGTGGGAAAGCCCTTGTGTAGCAACAGCGAGGCTGCTGCACTCACCTGGATGTTGCGGCGCAGCATCTGGATGGTGGTGTAGTTGTCGGCCATGACGCTGTCGCGCTCGTCCAGCTCCTGCCTCAGCTTGGTGATGGTCATGCGCTGCTCCGCCAGGCCCTCCCGCAGCACGTTGTTGTCCGTCACCATCTTCTCCATGCGCTTCATCTCGATCGCCTTGTCGCCCTTGAGCCGCAGCACGGTGCGCTTGAGCAGGTTGTTGTCCGCGCGCAGCTTGGCCTCACGCATCTCTGCCACCTTGCCTGCGTCATCGAAACGCTGCTGCATGCGCTCGCGGTTCTCGTCCATGTCCAGCTCAGCCTGCACCGCGTACTCGTTGTGGAAGTGCTCCAGGTGCGAGGTGCCCGTCATCGCCTCCTGCAGCTGCTGCTCGACCGCCTCCACCCGCCGCGCGTGCTCCGCCTCGAGCAAGCGCACCTCCTCGGCGTGCTTGTCTCGCATGCGAGCCATGCGCTCCTCCAGGCGAAACTGCTGGTCGTCCTTGGCTGCCTGCAGCTGCTTTAATTTGAGGCTTTCCAGTTCCAGGCGCTTGTCGAACATGCGCTCCAGCTCCTCAGCTGCGTTCATGTGCGACATCTCTAGGTCCTGGGGGTTGAAGCAGCGGCACCCATACATGGCACAGGGCATCAGCACATGCCAGTTGCATCAGCACTCACCAGCCGCAAGTCCTGTCAGACATTGTGCCCCACCCTCAGCACCTATGACAGATATCGCTGACCATCAGCTACACCTGACCCATGTCCCACTCTGCAAGGCTGGTTGCCTGCTCACACACTGCACGCACCTTGACCAGCGCGCGCTCCTTGCCTGCAGCTGTCGCCAGCAGCTCAGCCACCTCGCCCTTGCTCTCTTCCAGCGCTGCCTGCGTTGAGCTCAGCTCATCCTGCAGCTTGGTGATGATGTCGCGCAGCGCCTGCGTCTGCCTGAAAGTCTGCAAACCACATAGCGTGCAAAGAGCAGCAGCAAGCAATGGGCAATTATTGCTGCTGTGAACAAGCAAAGCGCAGCAGCAAGCAGAGGGCAGTGGGTGCTGCTGTCAACACGCAAAGCGCAGCGCCTGCGTCTGCCTGAAGGTCTGCAAATCATCAAGCACGCAAGGTGCCCCAGCGAGCAAAGAGCGGCACGGATGGATGGATGAGTGGATAGATGAGAGAGCTGTTGCTGCCGTCATCAATGCAAAGCGCAGCAGCAAGCAGAGGACAGTGATTGCCACAGTAGCGAATTCCGGTGCCGGTGTTTCTATCTTGCATTACAAAACATGTTGCAGGCACCTTCAATACATCGCTCCCATTCCTGGATGCCCACCTTCCCTGCGCTACCTATGCCGCTTACCCTGCAAGTCTCGCTTGCATCAGCCCCTTCAACTCTCTCACCTGGTATTCACTCGCACTCTTGGTTGCCGCCACAACACCTAGCAGCTCCAGCTGCTTCTCCTTGAGCGCTATAAGCCGGTCCTCGGCTATCGTGACGTACTGCGGTTGAAGTGTGGAGGAGCTGCTGCTCAGCTCCATGAGCTGGCCTCGAAGCACCAGCGCCAGCTGGCTCACAAACACCAAGCCGTCAGCCCTGCAGGGTAGGGATGCCAAGGGGAAGGCCGCCATGGGGACAGGGACGTTGGTGGCTTTGGGAACGGAAGGGGGATGAAAACCGGTTTTGGTACAAGGTGTAAGATGGGCAGCCTGCAGGCCAGACCGCATCAACGCCAAGATACATGAGGGCTGCACGCCACGCACACCTGCATGCAGGCGCTGCACGGCCCTGATGCGCTACAGCTTCAACAAAAGCAAGGGACCGACGCTCTTACCAAGTTTCTTAGGCGCAGGGTTACTGATGACTTACCCAGCAGTGAACACCAGGCCCTTCTGGGGAAGTGTGACCATGCAGGTGACGCCCGCGTTGGAGGAATGCAGGCGGTACTCCTGCGGCGTGCGCTGTTCAGAGTCCGCAGCTACCGGGAAGCTGCTCGGCCACGAGTACGACTGCAGCGTGCCTGCGATGTGTGAGTGTGGCATGTGCACGAATCAGGGTCGTGTCGTGCCAAACCATGTCATGCCAAGCCGTTCTGGTGTCACTTACAAGTCAACACATCTCAGTAACATGGCCCCTGATTCAGGCTATGTCACAGCATCTGGCAGCTGCCCAGTTGCAGGAGTCAAGGTCAGACTTCTGGCGTATGGGCTATAGGCCTCTGGACTTTCCCTTCTTTCCATCTTACTTTCTTTATCCTCTATATAAACTCGCCGCCAGCGTCGCTCGCTGCTGCACACACTGGTGTGGTGGTGCCACCTGCGGCAGCTGCCCAGAACCCACCAAGCGCGCCCACCTTTGACTGTGCCTGATAGCAGGACGCTGTCGTCTCCCAGCAGGCAGGCGGGTGCAGTGTCTCCCCCTTTGGGTCCCGTGACCTCGTACTCCACCTTGCCCTTGCGTATGTGCTGGATGCGGCCGTCATTGGTGCGCACGACCGCACCGGGGTGCCTGTGTTGGGGACGGCAGGGCAGGTGTGGTGTGAAGGTCTTGCAATACAAGTGTGGCTACCCTTGCGTATGTGCTGGATGCGGCCATTGCTAGTGCACACAACTGCGTCTGGGTGCCTGTTCAGGGTACGGCAGGGCAGGTGTGTAAGAAGCTGTTGCAGTACAAGCGTGAGCAGTCATGTTGACCACCTCCGAGCACGTCCGCTGCAAGGCGTAGGTTCGGGCGCTTACGCAACACTGGCGTATTCATCGCAGGTGCCATTCGGGGATACCTATCTGGGCCCTCTGCAACTGTTCAAGCCCTGTGCACTAGCGCCTGAGCAGCACGCAGTGGCCTGCTTAGCGCAGCTTGCTCAACATCATCCCCCCAAACAGCGCAGCTGGTGTGACATTCAACACCACGCTCACCTCGACAGGAACATGGCGTTGCAGTAGATGGACAGCTTGTCAACATACTCCAGCTCCGAAACCTTGGTCAACGTGTTCATGTCCCAAAAGTAGATCGCGCCGCCCGCGCCGCTGGACACCAGCATGCGGTCGTTTGGGCTGAAGCTGAGCGCGGTTACGGCCGAGACATGGCCCTTGAGCAGCCCAAGCTGCTGCATTGAGTAGGCGTGGTGCACGAGGATGGTGTGGCTGCGGCCGACGGCGGCGAACATCGAACCGCCATGCGAGTAGCGCACCAGGTTGCAGCGCCGCACGTTGAACTCGGCGCGCATGTTGAGCTCGTCCTGTTGCGCGAACGGTTGCGCGGCAACAGGGCAGCGCCATCAAGTTTCTGGCAAAGGACAGTTGGATTATCAAACGGTGCTGCCCTATCGCCACGGCAGCGCCGCAGTTTCCCTGCCCATGCAAGACGCCAAGCGGAGGCAGCAGCACCACCCATCTTGATCGCCATAGTTAACTTGCCCAAAGCCCACTCTCGCTGCGCCACTTGCGGCGGACAAATAACTATTCAAACCTTTACGTTTGACCTTCCTCCTCCCTTCCTAAGCTTGTCAGCCCCCCCCTTGCACGGTCCGCAACTCACCAGCGCAATGCTGTACAGGCGCAGGCTGGAGTGCACGCCCACCAGGATCTGGTTGCCGCTCGGGTGCATGGAGCAGCACAGCGGGTCATCATCCAGGTGCGTGATCGCGATGGAGTGCTGGTTGTCATAGTTGTACACGCGCACCTGCGGTTAGAGGACAGCCACGGCTCGCGTTTGACTCGCTCGTGGCAGATCTCTGCAGTAACCGGCTGGCCAAATATGAGGCATCCAGCATGGTAGATGCTGATGCCAGGGCAAGCCCCGGGGTTCCATCCCTCCCAGGTCGCAGCAGGTCCCCATTAGTAAAGCAACCGTACAGGGGCAGCAGCGGCATGGACAGCAGGGGCAGTTGAGGCAGGGTCAGGGGCGTGCAAGCTCGTCACACAGCTTATCATAGGCTCACCACGCGGTCTGCGCTGATGGTCAGCAGCAGCGGCGGGAAGGTGATCGCGTCCATGCCCAGCACCTTGGCTCGCCCGAAACCGCCGCACAGCAGCTTAAAGGGACTGAGGTCCTGCAGGGCAACGCGGCACAACCAATGAACAACAAGTGAGTGCATATGCGCATAGCCAGTCTTTGCTCGGCAGCGCGACAGTAAGAAAGTATTCCCGCCGTGACGTATGCCGTGACGTATGCCAATCACAGTCATCCTGGCAGCATGCTCAGTTCATAGTGTTACGCTTGGTGCCAATATTACAGTTTGGCTGACAACGCTACAGCAGGGCACTGCAGCTGACCCCCAGTGTGTGCACTCACATGATCATCCATGTGACCCACGTGCTGGTCCACCTGCTTCTCCTCGCGGTCCTGCGATTCAGGGCGGCAGCGGACCACAGGCACAGGTCTTATCAGTTGACCGTGCTTCAGCGGCCTGTTGATTTTGCAGTTGTTCCTCGTCAGAACCACACAGCAAGGGAGACCCTGAACCATCCCGTGACCTTTGCTGCGGTGCCCGGCCGATACAATTTTTTGAGCAGCGATGTGGTACAGTTGAGGTTGAGGCAGGCCACGCATTCAAGAAGGCCGGAACAGCATCCTCCTTGCAGCCCCCCTCCCACATCCACCTGCCACAGTCACACTCGCTCATCCCCGCAAAACTGCTCAACACAATCACGTGAGCGTGCACTCACCTGCAGCTCCACCATGTTGAGCGTAACCACCTCGCCGCCCGCGGTAACCGCCGCCAGCGAGTCGTCCACATTGTTCACACCCAGGTCCATGACCGCATGGCGCGCCAGGAACTCTCCAACGCCTGCCCCCGGCAGCAGCACTTGGGAGGGCAACGTGCCGAAGGGCATGCGCACGCTGAGCGTGCGCGTCAGCATGAAGGGCGCCAGCCTGCAGGGGGCAAGGGCCACGCCATGGAAAAGCAGCGGCAGGCTTGAGCTTTTGAACCGTCCTGAGTTGAGTGTAACGCTCACAGTGTGATGTGTACGCTTAGCAACCAGCCCCCGCCAGCATTCCGGCACCCACCACACACAAGCACTTTCAACCCAGCGCCAAGCATTACACCAAGCGCTTGCAATCCAGCATCCAGCAGCATTCCAGCACCCATCACCAGCCCAGCACCCAACAGCGTTTCAGCACCTAACACGACACGCTTTCAACCCAGCACCCAGCATTCCAGCACTCAACAACAAGCCCTTGCAATCCAGCACCCAACAACATTTCAGCAACCAACACACCCAGCACTGTCAACCCAGCACCCAGCCTTCCGGCCCAACACACCACTCGCTTTCAACCTGGAGTCCAGCCTTCCAGCACCCATCACCAAGCACTTCCAACCCAGAACCCAGCACTCACTTCTTGGCTTGGCTGTCTGCAGCGTCGAAGAAGTAGAGCTGCCCCAGGCTGCCCGCCGCCACAAACCCCCTGGCCCTGGGCACCACCACCATGAGGTAGTCCCCTTCCTGAGTCACAATGGCGCCCTGTTCACTGCCGTCCTTTAAAACCTGTGACCATTACGTCCACACTAGCAAGGACACATATTCAGATACGCAAGGTGAGCATGGTACAATGGCACAGAGGATAGATCATTGTGCTGGTGCTTTGATGATGTGAGGCGTGCAAAGCGTGAAAGCATACCCCACAGTAAGGCGCGGCACAGCATGGTAGCTACAGCGCAGAAACACCCCAGGGTTTTGGAGACTTCAGGGAGGCAGGGACGGTTCATATTCCTTTGAGAAGGGCGAGGGGCGTGTGCATCCTTGGTGGGTGCCGCATGAAATGTAAACGCCACCAGCACCTCGAGCACCGCTAAGTACCAATACTGCCACTGCTGCTCCAGCTGCTACAGCTGCTGCAATTCTGTACAACACCTGTACCATCTCCACCACCACTATTGCTACAGCACATGACTCACTCTGATCCAGCCCTCACTGGTTGTGAAGGCCAGCAGGTTGCCGACAAGCCACGCAAAGCTGGTCAGCGCTCCTTTAGTGGTGGCATTCTGCAGGCATGCGCAGCGTGCGGCAGCATGGCAGACTGTAAGCACAGCAGACTCCTCATTGCTGACCACGCCACCAGAAGATGGTGCAATTGGTACTGCTGTGGCGGTAGGTGCAGGTTTGCGGACCATACGCATCTCTGCGTTTACAGGGGCATTGTGACGTCCTTGTACCGCAGTACCTGCTGGCGGAGGTATGGCAGCTGGGCAGCAGCTGTTTGGCAGCACCAGTGCCGGTCACAGATTCACACATTCACACCCTCCCCTTGCTTGCAGCCTGAATTCAGAGCCCCTCAACCCATTGATGGCAGCAGCACAGGGAGAGCCATGGCGATCCCAGCCCTCAATTCACCACTGTGTTATGAACTCAATCTCCCTCCATTGACTGACCCAGCACCCCTCACCCCACCGATGGCAGCAGCACAGGAACGCTCCTGATCGATCCTTCCTCTGCGTCCAGGCGGTGCGTGGACGCTGTGTTGGCGCAGACCGTGGCAAACAGGTTGTTGTCCACGGGGCAGAACGTGGCCTTGAGCACTTGGGTTTCGAACCTGACAGTGGCAACGACCTGCAGCCACCAGACCCATTGCGTCAAGCCACGTAAAGTCAGGTGTGTGATCATCGGGTGACAACCATTGGTATAGCTATAGTATCCATCTTGACACGGATCATCAAGGTGGTCATTTGCTAAACCCCATCTTATGTCAGTGGTGCGCAACACTTGCCATGATCTCAATGCTGCCATGTGCCATGCTTGTGCCGTTTGTGTGCAGCTGTGTGCTGCTATGTGCCGCTGTGTAGCTGCTGTTAGTGACTCCTGACTAAACCTGAAAGCGACTAGGTGCCTGACACAAATTGTTGTCCAACATTATTACCTGTCAGTGCTTGCCTCATGAGAAGCGAACCTTTCTAGTGTTCAACTGCATTTTCTCGCCCCCTCGCAGCACCCCTTACCTTGCCGCCGTACCACCTCCACACCACCAGCGTGTGGTCAGGCTCGCCGTACTGCGTGATGAGCAGCTTGCTGTTCTCGCTGCGGGGGGCACAGACGGCAGCGCACACAGCAAGTGATGCAGAGGGCCTTCTCGGCACATGGGGGTTCACTTTGCAGCTGAGCCACTTGTGTGGGCCCAAGACCCATTGTCACTGGTATCTGACTTCATTTTTGAGCACATGCTGCATGTACCGCAGTCCATCCTGACAGCATAACAACCTAGGCAAAGGACCCTGAGCGCCCCCAGCCTAATCGTAGTGCATCGCAAGTCATGAGTGGTCAGTGTGCTGCTCCCAAACCCTGAACCCCAAGAGCCCCGGGTGCCCTTGCACCCTCCCCTCCCCTCCCTCACCTGAATTGCATGTCCAGCGCCTGCTGCGCCTCGAGCCCAGCCGCTGATGCCGCCAGGCTGCGCACCTTCTTCAGCGTCTGCATGCTGTACACAGTTACCTGAACACAGCAGTGGTGTGATGATGGTGGTAACAAGAACACTTGTAACAGGGAGCATACCTCACCGCTTGTTAGCCCCAATACGCTGAGCGTCAAACGTGTCAAACATTTGATTTGTTGCGCTGAGCTTCCCGCCCCCAGTCAAAGCTCACCTGCTGCGCCTCTGACTCCTCCGTCTCCTCAATCAGCGCCACATACTTCTTGTTGTTCGTGAGCGCCACCCCCAAGATGCACTTGACCTTGTCATGCCCGCTGAGGAATGACATCTAACAAGCAGTTGCAGCAGCAGCAACAACAGCACCAGCCCCGTCAGTGCAGTGCCCTCCATTTGACGCACGGGCAGCAACGCTTTGTATTGTGGTTCTGTGGGCCCTCGCGGCGTCCCAATCACTGTCAAAGACCCTGGTGGGAGCTGCATGCCTGCGGCCCCTCCGCACTGTCTGCCTGTAGAGGCGGTTCCTAGTCCAGATGGGGTCCTGCGAGACCTTGACGCTGTGCTGATGCGAGGGCGGCTGTCAGTGCAAGCGCGTGCCTGCGACCTTTGGTGCTGTCAGCACAGGTGCCGTGTGCAAGGCCCTGTTGCAGGTGCCCTCCGCTGTGGATTGCGGCTGGCCTAGCCCAGCCCAGGCTCCACACCTCGTTGGTGTCAACGGCGTACATGGCACAAAACACGCCCGAGGGGTACAGTATCTGCTTGCCATCCATGCAGATGCTGTTCCTGCTGTGCAGCGCTGCTGTGATGCCAAACGCCGACCTGCATGAGCAAGGTCACCAGCAGGCTCAGCGTCCTGCCACCTTTGTGCATGCACTCATGCGGTACTCCCACACATGGGTCATGCAGGTGCTGCACGCGCGCATGCGCACCGCGGCGTGACAATGGCTCCATTCTGCGCCATCTGCCGCTCAACCTCTGGGTCCTCCATGCTGCCTGCGCTCGCCGAACGTTTCACATCGGTCGTCCGTGAGCCCGCGAGTGCAGCAGTTCCTCTGTTCCCAGGAACAAAACACGCTCCAAGCGCGCAACAGCGCTTCAGCAAAGCAATGAAAAACCTGCCCTGACGTGGTGTGGGACGCGCCCACCCAAACGATTCTAAGGTCTTCGCTCTATACTGTGTAGACTTTACTACATCAAGCTATCCCTAACTGCCCTGGTCACACAGGTGGCAGCAGCGGCTGCGTGCGGGCCTCCATTTCCTGCACGGCGTCAGCATACAGCAGACAGGGTTTTAGATGTTGTGCAAACCAACATTTGCTTCCCACTCCACTGACCTGGCCTGATGGCACCTCACCTGTGCGTCAGCTATCAATGTGTCCAGGTAGATGAGCTGGCTCTCAAACTCGGGCTTGATGTGCCGCACGAACGCCATGAACTGCCTGCTGCCTGCTCCCAGCAGCGAAGGGAGACCCATCGCCTTGAGGCAATCCTGGAGAGCAACCGCGCACATGGTAACAGAAATGAGGTAAACGTTGGAAGGGTACCTATTGGCATGCGCTTGCTGTCCATCTGCGCTGCTAAGGGCGCTAACAACGGTCATACCTGGATGATTCCCTTTATCGCCTGCTCAGCCGCCACCACGCTGCTGCCATTCAGGCTCTCTGGCTCCTTCAGCAGCTGCGCCACCGCCTGCAGACAGCCCATGAACCAGACAAAATTCAGCAACATCGTCAAAGCGTACAGGGCAGACAGACAAGTAGTGTAGTATAGTGTAGCCCAGATTAGCAACATCGTCAAAGCGTACAGGGCGGTCAGAAGAATAGTGTTGGATAGTGCGACACTGCGCGGGCTTTGGGCTTATGGTCTACCGGCACTCACAGCAGACGCCGTTTCCAGGCGCTTGCGGATGGTGACAGGGAACTTGTTGTAGGACAGCCAGTCGTGGCGCAGCAGCAGGTCGACGCACGTTGCCGCGTCGTAGGGCGGGTGCGGGATCTCAAACTCCTCTGGGGTCTCTGGCACCCCTGAACCTGACTGCCGCCCGGCCGCGGCACTGACGTCACTAGGGCTCTTGCCAGGCTCTGCTGCTGAACCACGGGCACCGGGAGCGCCTGTTGGCGTGAGGTTGCTAGCACAGGATGCTGCGGCCTTTGCTGCTGCAGCAGCCACGATGCTGGTGTTGATGATGCGAGGTGACCTGGCAGGCGGCGCCAGCGTGCCCTTATCAGCCGGGATGAGTCCCGTGGATGAGCATTCGCACAGCACAGCCTCCAGCAGAGGCCCAAAAATGCCTTCCAGTGTCTGGCATGCCTGCAATGCAACGTGACGCAGCAGCAGCAGCAGCAGCAGCAGCAGCAGCAGCAGCAGCAGCAGCAGCAGCAGCAGCAGCAGCAGTGGCAGCGGAGTGCATGGGCGTGCATGTGCAAGGAGTGCATGTGCAAGGCAGCTGCAAAGTTGTGACATGTGCCTCGGTTCTAGGAGCATGCAGCACTTGGTGGGCGTTGACCTTGCGGCTGATGCTATCGCGCACCTGCTCCAGCATGATGGCCCAGGAGTTAGAGCTGCTGGTGACAGTGATGGGCAGCTGCGGGAAGATAGGCGTCACAAACATGCAGTTGTGCGGCGCAGTGCTGTCCAGCTGAGGGGATGAGTCTGGCCGTGTGAGTCGGGCCCTGATGCCTGCTGCTGCAGAGCCATTGGACACATCTGGACGGGGCTTCGGTGGTGGCGAGATGCATGGGCTGTGGCGAGGTGGCGGTGAGCTGCCTGTGGACTGGCGGGCAGTTGCCTCACGGCCGCCAGCAGGCCGTGCAGCTGCACTCCCCTGGCCCTCTGCCCTGCCCGTCCTGGCACTGCTGCTCTTGCGCTGTGCACCGTAGTCATCATCATACTCCTCGTAGGACCTGCCATAGCACGTGGATACAGCAGCATCTCACATAGCGGATCTGTGCAGGCATGGTTGCTGCAGCTGATGGCTGAGATCAGCAGCTCACCGCTGTGGTGCTGAAGCCTTGCCCTCCATGATGACGGCACAGCTGTTCGTATGTGCTGTGCTGCAGTGGAGCGGCCGCGAATGTCACACCGGCAAGAGGCTAACTCCGCAGCCGCTCAGCAAGGCACCTATGTGGGCGACGGTGCTGCACCTGGCAAGCCTACAGCATGGGCTGCGTGTCCGAGGCCAAGGCTTGGAACCGAAGGTGTGGGGCCACAGCTGTTTCGCTCTAACGCCCGCAGACCAAAGCCATTTCGGCTTTCCCCATGGGCGCATGGCTCTGTTAAGGCTGCGATGGATTGCGCTTCTGTCTTTGGCGTTGCTGCAGGTGAGCTGTTGCCTTCGACAAGGGACCTCTGACCAAGCCAAGGTAGCTCTGACATGCCTACCTGCACCTGCTGTGCTGTGAGCAGGGGCTCGGCGCACAGGACCCTGCAGCAGACATCCCGCACATTGACACCTGCAACTTCTGCACCAAATGCATCGTGGACGAGCAGCCGCAGACCCTGCAAATTACGCAGGTGTGTATTTTCACAGCAGCTTCCTTGGGGTGTTGCAAGCGTGGTGCTTGCCTGCACCACAGTCTCACCATTTTTCACCCGTGCCTGCAGTTCAACAGCCCGCCTGTCAGTGCAGGCACACCGCCTGAGCACCAGGGCCGCACACATGTGCAGACGCGCTATGGCGCGCTGCTTGAGCCCTCAGATGTGCAGCAGAAGGCGCTGCTGCCAAACTGCAGCGTGTGCCGTGGCTGCAACATGGAGGTGTCAGACATTTCTGCGACACACGTGCGCTTCCAGAACATGAACTTTCAGCACGGCAAGGGTGCAACCAACGGGCGCATCTTCTTCACCAAGACGCCAGGCAACCCCAACCGCTACATCCTCAAGGTGCAGTACTGGTCACCAGTAGTGATGTGGTGTGCTGTGGTCACAGTTCATTTTTCACTGACCTCCTGGGCAACCGCTACGCAGAACCTTTCATGTAATTTATGGGGCACTTCCAGGCGCGCAGGGGTGCCCTTGGCAAAGAGGTATGTGTGTTGCCATCGAAGTGCTGCACATGCACTGGCGCCGTGCCTGCGCAGGTGTTCTGTATATCCATCTCCAAAGTGCGGCGGATGCAGCGGCCAGTGACTTGCAGCACGCGGCAGGCCTCGGAGCGTGTGGAGCTGCTGCTGGCACAGCAGAAGCTTCTAGAGGACTGTGGCATGCAGGTCAGAGGGTCCCAGGGCACAGCACCACCCGCAGAGCAGCAAAATATATTGTGCACGAATCAAAGGCAGACCATATAGAAATGTGGACTCGTCAAGACAGAGCACAGTGAGTGGGCTGCATCGGCTAGCTTCCTTTGTCGCAAGTTTGGGCTCATGCTGCTGTGGCGGATGTGGTGGCGCGCAGGAGATCACACCAAAAGTGTGGCTGACCAAAGTCAGCGCCGTGCTGCCAGAGTCGGGTTACCATGTGCGCTGGCATGGGCTGATGATGGAGGAGGCGCGTGGCATCACACTCCATGCACTGGCCTCGTCAAGGGACAGCCGGCTGGTGATGCAGCTGCTGCAGCACAACCTGAACCGCACGCAGGCAGGTTGCTGGGTGGGAGCGGCGCTTGCAGGTGCACGCAGCAGCTCGCAGCGCTCTTATTGCTGGTGCACAGTACCTCACATGTGCAGCTGGGCGTGGGTTGGGAGGATAGGGGCTGGTGGCTTGTTGGAAAGGGAGACCTCACTGGTGAGGTGTTTCCATACCTGACAAAAGGGTGAGCTGCCTGTGCACTTTGCTAACCGTCTTCACGTTTTCACAAAGTTGGTAGCAGCATGCTTAGACCAGGTTCGTATGCATGGCTTGCTCTCTCTGCACTCCTGCCATGCCACTGTGATGCCACCACTATGCCACCACTGTGCCACTGACACGCTGCCGCTGCTGCCACAGGTTCAGCTGGCTGCCATCTGGGACCTGTTCACGTCCCAGTGCGACCGGCATGCAGAGAACGTGTTTGTGGACCAGAACGGCAGCCTGCAGATCATTGACAACGACAAGGCCATGGGCGTGGTGAGCGTGCGGAACGCGCCGACAGCCTGCACCAGGCTTCTTCAGTGCTTTGGATCTATGACGCCTGATGGACATCTGGGCGAAATTTCACTGTCGCATCAGTATTGAAAGCAAGGGGGTAGGGGTGGAAAGCGAAGGGAGAAAGGCGATCAAGTTAAAGAAATCGCCCACATTTGGTGTGCCTGCTGGCCTGCCCCCAGGTATCAAAGTGTGGCTTTGATTCGATGCTGCTGCCTGGCACGCGCTACCACTCGGTGCTCAGGGTTGGCTTCTGGTGAGTGCCCTCCTGCTTACAAGGGAGACATTCCACTGCAACACCTGCAGGCAGAAAGATGAAGGGCTTTAGCCCTGTACGGCATGTGCATGGGTTGGGAGGCTGTGCCCTGTGTGCATGCACACAGTACCAACATGGACAGGGGCTCACGGCGTGGCCACTTGCTGGCTGCTGTGCTGTGCTGCACCATGTAGGAGCCACCTCGCAGAGTACTACCGTGCGCAGCGGAGCAGGGACCCACACTTCTGCCGTGGCATGGTCGACCCGCGCTTTGTGATGGACTACAGGTGGGTAGGCGCCTGCGGTGTCCAGCTACGTAGCTGTATACAGTGGTACGACCCTGCAATGTGCAATGCATGTTATGCCAAACAGTGTTCAACAGCTCCTGGTGTCCGGATGTCATGCGTAACCTGTTGTGAGTAACCCCTGGTAGTAACCACGGTTGCTGACGCGCTTACATGTGGCCTGCCTCCCAGGTGTACTGTCCCCAACGGCAAACTGGGCACAAGCTATCCCCCAGCCTTCCAGCGGTGTGCGGCAAAGCTGAGCGCCTTGAATTCCACTGAAATAATGACAGAGTACGGGCTCACCAACACCCTTCGAGCCGAGGCACTCAAGTCCAGAGCCACAGGTGTGAGGCGGGGTGGCAGACATGTTGATGCTGTGGCATGCTGTGTAGGCCTTTGATGCTGCACCTTGTACATAGTCATGTTATATTACCACTGGCTGTTACCCATCAAGTGCCACCCATTGACTACTGCTCCTCCTTGTGCTGCTGCTGCCACAAAACGCAGACATGCTGTTGCGCGGCTTTGAGTGGACCATGAAGAACGGTGCCCCCCAGAACAGCCCCCGCTACGAGCTGCCGCACCAGCCGCCTTGCTGCGGCCTGGCGCAGTACAACCGCATGATCACGTGCGACAAGTGCTGGTCGCCGCTGTTGCCGGAGGACTTCACAAACTCGACGGACCTGGCGCTCGTGACGTCGCTGATCAACCGTGCAGCTGTGGACGCACCTCGCCGGACAACTGTACAAGTAGTGCAGGTCACTAGGGCCACGTATGACCATGGGGCAGGCGGGTAGCATCAGGCTGTTAGGGTAAGGGTGCCAGGTCGGAGGTCGGAGGTGAGTGGCTGCTGTGTTGGAGGTAGAAGTACCGATGTGATACCACACGCTCGTGCCTTGTCACAACGGGGTCACAGCGTCTGTGACCACAGCGGGCAGAGGTGTTTTCTGGTTAGCCAAGCTGTGGTGCGGTGCTCGGCCCGCTATGAATGTCAGGGGGCGAGTAGGATAGAAAGTCATCACCATCGGCCACGGTCAAACTCCTGGTAACTGACTCAGGCAGAAACCCATTTGTTATCATTGTTATGCATGCCACCTTTATCAAGGGCAATCCCATTCAGCATTCATTGTTGGCTCTTCTTGTCATGATCGACTGCCATTGCCCCAAGACATGTGAAAAATAAACTTGTTGCTTGAAGCTTGATTTTCATCCCACACTGTCGTTTGTGCGCGCCATTTCTGCAGTCTACTTACTCGTCAGCTCGCACGTGTCATGTGTGGCCCATGGCAGGCCTGACCGAAGTTGATGGCCTGGACCTGTTCGGCGACGAGGCAGCTCGCGACAAGCGACGTCGTCTAGAGGCCGTGCCCAGCTCGCTGAACCTGCATGCAGACGGGCAGGGCCGCAGCGATGCGCTGAACGGTGCTGCTGGCAGGGCAGGGGATGGGCTGGGAGCACCGCTGGTGAAGATGGATGATGGCGCCATGGCATACGACGCTGGCGGCATGGCATCAGCGTTTGATGTAAGCCATGCATGCATGCATGCATCGCCTGTGTGGGAAGCCGTAGTGGGGGGCACCAGCTGTGAGGTGAACTGCAGTCTTCACTGTACACACAGCCTGTGAGGTGCCCGCCACTGTGCGCAGCTTGTGAGGCACCCCCTTGTCCATTACTGCCAACGACTACCTATCTTGCGCCCGGATTTTCTTCAAGTCAGGGCAGTCCTTGCATGGCTTGTGAGGTGCCTGCCTGCAGCACCAGGCTCACTGCCATCACAATTAGGATCTGTCACCTGCGACCCCATCACCCTCACAACCATCACCCTGCCACACCACAGAGCTATGACCCTCGCACCCCATCGACCACCCATATCATCATCATGATGTCAAGCTGCCCCTGGGCGTTGGCATGCACAAAAAGCCTTCTGGTCTCATTGCCCTCCCACACCATCACCCTCACATCCATCACCCTCCCACACTATCGCCCCTTCCCCCGCGATCCCTCCCACTGATCAGGTCAAGCTGCCCCTGGACGTGGGCATGCCTAGAGCCCTCTGGTC
>JAWZTI010000837.1:7351-19949 GCA_039880955.1 Chlamydomonas urium
CCCCATGGGCCTGGAAGCCTCCCCTCCCGTGCTCAGGAAACGCCCCTGCCCCTTGGCCCACCCTTTGGCCGCCAAGTCCCTCCAACCCTTGCACCTGGTAGCTGCCATGCGCCACCATCCGCTGGCCCTGATAGCCCTCTGCCCCTTGGTCCCGATATACTCCTGCGCCTGCACCCTGGTCGGGGTATGCCCCTTCCCCATAGCCTCTCCTCTGGCCACCGAGCCCCTCCACTCCCTGCACCTGATACGCCCCAGCCCCCGCCTGCCCCTGGTACGCCCCCGCCCCCATGCCCTGCTGCGGCCTCTGCTGGTCACCGTAGCCCGCTCCCCCCTGGCGGCCCACAGGGTAAGCACGCGCCCCTGCTGCCTTCAAGTCCCCCCCTGCGGCACCGTAGCCAGGCCCAGCACCTGCCGGCCCTGCAGCTCCACCGTCCGCCGCGGCGTCCGCCGCCTGTCGCTCGCGCAGCACCTGGTCGATGAAGTCGACGTCCCGCTGGTCGCGCAGCACGCCGGGCGGCAGGTAGTCGCGCAGCGCGGCCGCCTCCGCCAGCAGGCGCCGCCGCTCTGACTCGAGGAGCGCCAGGCGACGCTCGTCCTCGACGCGCTGCGAGGGTGCGACAAGGGCAGGTGCGTGCGCATGTCACGGACAGCTGGGTTATCACGCAGCGGATGGTGCGCAGGGGTTGTGAGCGAAGCAGGCTGGGTGTGATGGGCTGAGGCCTCATCTGTACTTGGGTTACCAGCCGCTGCTCCTGGGCTAATACTTTACCCCGAGCCCCAAATCCCTTACCCTGCCTCATACTTACCCACTCCACCTGCACGGCCCACACTTCCTCCCCTCGGGCCTTGACTCAACTCCCTCGCCCCAACCCCTACCAACCCAGCCTACCTGCGCGGCCAACTCTGTCTCCTCTTGGGCCTTGGCGTCCAGGAACGCCTGGCGGCGCTCGTCCATCATGGTCTGCACAGCCCTCTGGTGCTCCACCACCTGTTATGTGGCAGGCGCGGAGGAAGAGTGAGGGGGGCAGCAAGAGGTGAGAGAACCTAATGGACAGTAAGGACCTTGTTGAACGTGGCCATGAGCTGCCTCACTCTTCCTGCATCTCCTCACCGCCTTTCCTCGCCCCCTTCACACCCTGAGCCTTGCTCAGTTGCTCCAACCTGTCATCCTCCGCAAACTCAACCATGAGCACCTCGGCGCCTCACTCCACAACCGCAGCTCCAACCCCACAGCCTCCCCTGACCCCATACACACCTTGAGCCTCCTCTTCTGCTGGTTCAGCTGTTCCAGCCTGTCGTCCTCCGCAAACTTGGCCATGAGCTGCCGCCTGTACTCCTCCTCCTCCGCCACGAACGCACGCTCCCGGGCCTCGCGGTGGTGTCGCATCTCTTCATTTGCCTGTACGTACCGGGGGAGGAAGCGTGAACAACGTTGCAAAGAAGCGTAGGTGATGCCAGGGCAAGCAAGTGGAGCGTTGCTGGGGAAAAGCAGGCGCAAGGTTGTACGGAACGGCAACTGGAGAGGGTGCTGTCGATTCTCACAAGGGCATTATAGGCCACTACACACACCTGGTTTGCTGCTCCTGTCATTGTTATTTTAAGAAGCATGCGTGAGCTCTGCCTTCAACGAAATGTTGAGCAAAATGTTGCCACACAACACCACCTCCCTCACCCTCGCTTTTTGCGAACAAAATCCCCGGCAAGCCCCTCACCTTGATCATCTCTGCCCTCATGCGCTCTGCCTTGCGGCGGGTCGCCTCTTCCTCCCGCAGCCGCTTCTGGTGCATCTCTTCCTGACGCAGCAGCTCGATCTGGGCCTCCTCCTCTTCTTGCCTGCAAAGGAGGCACACATGAATCAGGATCACACCAAGAACGGTCTGAGTAAGCACGGGCAGGGGAAAAGCTGCTCGCAACGCAGCAGGTTGATTTGGCTATGGGATTTCTCCTCACACCCCTTCCAGAGGCCCTGCAGCTGCGCCTTTGCAGCTTCTGCCGAATTCCCCTCCTCAGGCGCACACACGCTCTGCCTGCCTCGCACACCAATGGTATATATGGTATGATGCCATCCACCTATGACTCCCTGTTCTCTCTCCTCTTGCCCCGCACCTGCGCCTCTCTTGCTCGATCTCCTTCCTTGGACGCACATACCGTGTGTAATATACACTCTCCTCATATTTTCTCATTTTTCTCATTTTTCTCCCTCATCCTCTTGCCCTCCCCACCCCGCCCCGCCCCACACCTGCGCCTCTCTTGCTCAATCTCCTTCCGCAGGCGCTCGTACAGCTCGTCCGCCTCCTTCAGCGCCTTTGCCTTCCGAGCAGCTTCCACAGCCTCCCTCTCACGCACTTTCTCCCAGTGATCCTGTTGCACGCAGCCAGTTGCAACAGGGGACGATGCGAGTGAATATTTCAGAGGACGCGGAGGCAGGAATGCGTAGCCTTGTGCGTCAAAGCTGCTGGTAGACGAAACTGTCTGTTTTATTGACTTTCAAGCCTTTGCCTCGATTGCGTGCCTCCTGCTCTCCTCACCCAGACTTCCCCATCCGCAACAAGCCCTCGCGATGCGCCCTTGTTCCTGGAACCTGCGCTGAACTTCTCTCCCAATCCCTGCCTCCTCCCGCCTTTCATATAAGCTGTCCCTTGCACTGCTACCCCACTTCCGCAATGCCCTTCTGCTCCCATCAGTCGCCCATCGGACTCACTCATCAACAATCTTGCCTCCTACTGCCCCCCGTTCCCCTCCCCCCTCCATGCCCACACAACGACCCCATTCCAACAACCCCCCCCCACACACCTGTCTCTTCCGGTGCTGCTCCTCCTCCTCCTGAACTGCCTTCCGCCTCTGCACCTCCCTGGCCTCCACAAACTCCCGGATCAGGGCCTTGGTCTGCGCCTGCTGCAGCCTGCGGTTGACTTCCTCGTCACGGTCCTCCTCCTGCACACACACGTGCAGGTGGCATAGGAGGTGGTAATTGGCATGGCAGGTTGCATAGGAGGTATAGATGGCATAGGAGCTTGTATGGAGGTGGCATGTCAAAAGGTAGATTGCGGCATAGCATATCAAGTGGCGTGGCATGTGGCATGTGGCGCAGCATGTGGCATGTGCATAGCAGGAGGCATGTGCACAGCAGGAGGCATGTGCACAGCAGGAGGCATGTGCATAAAGTGTGTCATGTGGCATTGCGTGTGGAGAGCCAGTGGCACAGCAGGAGGCGTAGTAGAGCAGGTGGCTTAGCACTAGCAAGCACATGTTTGAAGTGCTTTTTATGCAGCCATGGCAGGCTCTACTGTACAGTAACAGGCTCAACTGCACAGTACAGTGTCTTATATAGCCTCTGGAGCACCCAGGGGCACATGCGACCCTGTGTGAACGTGCAACACTTCCAAGGTGCACCTGCTGCTGACTTTGCAGCAGTGGCAGGAGCTGCACAGCAGTCCTGGCAGCAAGCTCACGAGCTGCAGCAGCACCAGGCTCACAGGTGTGGCTGGTACTGCTACACGCCTGCAAGTTCACACCTCCCTCACTCTTCACACCTGGATCCTCCTGACCACCTCGTCCACCAGCGCGCGCTCCTTCCGGTGCTCCTCCTCGGCCAGCCTGACTGCCTCCTGCACAGCATCAAGGTCAGCAGCGGTGGCAGCAACAGCATAGCATCAGCGATGGCAGCGGTGATAGCAGCATCAGCATCAGCGGCGGCAGAATCAGCATGGCATGTGCGGCAGGATCAGCATACCACCAACAGCAGCAGTGGCATCAGACGCAGCATGGTAGCAGCATGAGAGCATCAGCGCCAAAGCATGAACCCTCCTGCTCGCTAAAGCCTCGCCCCTCTGCCTTATGTCAATATGCAAACTGGTGAATCAGCCGCCAAGCACGGGGAACAGCGCAACAGCAACTTTGGCTTTGGAAACACTACTGATTCACAACCAGTGCTCATCCCTGCGGTTTCAGCTTGCTAGGTCTGGGCAGCTCTTTCTAGACTGTCAGGGCCAGAATGGAGCGATCCTCAGCCTTTTTGCGTCCCGTTCCCCCCTCTCTTCCTCTGCCCCCCACACCTGCCGCTGCTGCAGCTGCTCCAGCTGCACGTGGCTCCCCTGCGCGCAGCCTCCAAAGTGGTCCGACCCGCCCCCTCTCGCCCCCCTGCTCCCCACACCTGTCGCTGCTGCATCTGCTCCAGCTGCACGCGGCTGGCCTTCACTGCTTGGTCCCGGCGCTGAACGTCCACCTCTCGCCGCCGCGCGTCATCCTGGTCAGCAGCCTGCAGGCCACAGGGGGGAAGGGGGGAGAAAGGTTGGACAGCGGTCAAGGCAACAGGAAGCGGTGCAGGACAGTTAAAGAATTGTCAATGCAATGGGTAGGGCGGAAGAACAGTTGAAAGGCAACGGGAGGGGCGCAAGGACTATTGTGCGGTTGTAAATGCAGCGGGAGGGACTAGGGACAGCTGAAAACTTTGCTAGGGCAGCAGCAGGAAAGGAAGGACAGCCAGAGTGTTGCAATACGTGAAGACAGAACCTGGCGTCACACCTTTCACCTCATCTGGCAGCCTGGCAGCCTCGTTTCACACACACTTGCTATTAGATCACATCATGCCAAACACCACTGCCCTATACCTGTTTAACGTAGGTGTGCATGGCCGCATCATAGTTCTTCTTCTGGTCTTGCAGCTGAGCCTTCTCCTGAAGCTGCAGCAGCCGCTCCTTGCTCACCCTCGCAGTCCTGATCTTTTCAGCCAGGCTGCATGCAAGGGGGGGCAGGGCATAAGAAGTGAAGAGCAGGCTCAGCTTTGAGCTCTGCTCCCTCATTGCTGCAGCCCCAGGGGAAAGGAAAGACCCACCCTGCCGTTGCCGCCCAACAGCACTTACGCCCTAAGCTCTAAGCTTTGCTTCCTCACCTGCTGCAGCTCGGTGTAAAGGGCAAGGCCCACACTGCCACCGCCACCCCACTGCACTTCCGCTCCAAGCTCTGAGCTCTGCTCCCTCATGGCTGCAGCTTATAGGGGAAGGAAAGGCCCATCCTGCTGCCGCCATCCCACTGCACTTAAACGCCCTGCGCTCTGCTGCCTCGCTGCTGCAGCTCGGTGTAAAGGGCAAGGCCCAACCTGCCACCGCCCCACAGCACTTGCGCCCTGAGCTCTGAGCTCTGCTTCCTCAGCTGCTGCAGCTCAAAGGGAAAGGCAGGGCCCACACTGCCACCGCCACCCCACAGCACTTGCGCTCTGGGCTCTAAGCTCTGCTTCCTCAGCTGCTGCAGCTCGGTGTAAAGGGCAAGGCCCAACCTGCCACCGCCCCACAGCACTTACGCCCTAAGTTCTGAGCTTTGCTCCCTCAGCTGCTGCAGCTCGCGGTCGCGGCACATCTGGTCCCTGTCCCTGGCAGCCAGCACCGACGCGAGCTGCTCCTCCTCGCTGAATCTCAGGGCAGCGAGCTCGCGCTGCTTCTCAGCCTGCAGCAGGTAGATGAGGTAGTTAGATGAGGCATCGCAGCAAGATAGGATCATCATGATCAGGGCTACTAAGTTGGGTATCGACTGACAATGATGACGACTCAATAGGCAGACTTCCCTGTCGGGCGGTGCAGCAATAAAGTGTGCTCCAACTGCCTGTCTTTGGGTAGCTTGCCCCTTTCCCTGCCCCCAGCTGGCCAAGTGCAGCCACACCCGGCTCACGCTGTTCACACCAACCATGTACAGCCACACCCGGTGCACACTCGTTCACACCGACCTTGTACATGGAGTCGAGCAGTTGCGCCTCCTTCTCCCGCTCCCTCGCCTCCCGCTGCTTGCGCCTCACGTCATCGATCTCAATGTACTTCTCCCTGTGCTCCAAAGCAGGCTGGGTGGCGTACATCCTGCATGCACACAGCAAAGCCCAAGGGCAGTACAAAACAAGCAACTTCACAACACGCCTGGCCAAGTGGGTTATCAGGTGGCCTGTTGAGATAAAACTTTTTGTAAGACTCCGCGCTGCCTGCCCAAATGGGGTAGGGGTACGGCGCATCCCTGCAGCGCCCCACAGGCCTGTGGAGATACAGCAGGGCTCAGGAAGAGAGCATGCAGGGGTGGCGGTAGGGCACGAGCAAATGGAAGGCGCAGGTTACAGGGAATGAAGCAGAACACTACGGAAGGCAGTGCCTAGACTCAGAGCGGGTGTGATGGGTAAGAGTGAGGATGACGCACCTCCCAAGCTCCTGCCTGGCGGCCTCCTGCGTCCGACGAGCAGCCTCCCTCTGCTCAGCGGCTGCACAGGACAGCAGCAAATTGCCATGCAAGCCTGCGGGTTAGGCTCCAGACTCTCCAGGTGGACCTTTGCATGCATGTGTATGTGTGACTAGTGTTTCCACACTTGCTGACGGCCTGCTGCTGCTCGTGGTGGCTTGCATGCACGCTTGCAAGGCTATGCGGCAGGCAAGGCACATGTGCACCCAGGTGCAGGTCGCTGCAAGGGTTTGTTGGTGGCTGTTTGCTGCCGGCGCACCTCTGGCCAGTGTGTTGCGCCTGGGAGGCTCTGCTCCGAGGTCCCGCATGGGGTGCAGCATGCCTGCCCTCTCCGACATGCTTCAGACCACTGCGGTTGGTCCCCAGGCCGGCACAAACTACTCAAGCTGCTGCTGTAGAAGATCCGATGGCTGCAATGAGATTTGGCTGGCACAGCACAGTTCAAGGCTGCTGCCAATGTGATTGCACGAGGGTGGTGACCACCGGCGACCAGGCTGGGTGTCAGTGGCGCACTTCTGTGTCGGAGCGGTTTATAGTGCGGCTTGCAGACCGTGTGGCGCTGTGGCAGCAGCGAGAACTTCCGGTCAACGCACTGCACAAGTATGAAAGTGCGAACTCATTTGCAACAGGTGCAATTTCCTGGGCGCGTGCGCTTAGTCCTTGACGCCTGCCATGCCTGGAGCAGAAGCAGCGGCCGTGTCTTGAATCTCGCTGGGCTATTGCGGCCGCTGCTGAGCAGTCAGCACCCAGCACATACAGCCCATGCTGTCTCGCAAGAGCAGGTCGCCGAGAAAAGCTGCGGAGGCAGGTGCACGTGGCGCCAGCGCAGCTGCAAAGAAGGTGAAATGGTGCATGCATGCTTGCTCTGTGAGGGCTGCAAACACCCACTTCCATCCGTCTGACACTGGCCTGCCCGACCTGCCACTGCTGCATGCCAGGATGCGCCTGCTGTTGCGCTGCGAGACCAAAGCACGCCGGCTGCTACCAGCCCCGTTGTTGTTGTAGAGGCTGCACAGCAGTCGCCGTGCACGCTGCAGAATCTATGCCCTGCGGACAAGCAGAAGATCAGCAAGCTTTTGAAGCAGGTATTTCGCATGACAAGCTGGCCTGCACCACCACTGCAAAGTTCGAGCTGCAAAGGAGACCACCAAAGCGCCTCGCCTAGGCCTTTGAGTTCCAACTGATTATTTGCAGCAGTTCTTGCTTTGAGCAGCTGTGCAACACCAGCGCGCCAAGCCGCCTTGACAGCTCGCCTTTCCCATGATGACGTGCGTGCAGATTGTGGACCTGGGCAAGGAGAACGTGCAGCTCAAGAGCGAGCAGGCCAAGGTGAGGCAGGACACAGCTGCGGCCCATCTGCACTCCATGAACATGCCGCCAAGCCATTGCTCAGCTCTGGGGTACAGATAAGCACCTGGGGAAGGGGCTTGGCAGCCTGTATCCACGGTGAGCTCGCCATGCCCTGGACCACTGCTCCTGCGGCATATCCCCTGCGCTTGATTAACACCTGGTTATTTGTGCCGCGCAGGCAAGGGAGGCTGTGCAGCAGGCGGAGCAGCAAGCTGCAGAGGCCAGGGAGAGGGAGCATCAGGCCCAGGGGAGGGAGGAGGAGGTCAGGGCGCGCGCCGACAAGCTCAATGACTGTGCGCGGCAGCTGGCGCGAGAGAACGTCAGGTGAAACTCTTACCGAAGAGGCTTGCTGGCGCTTGGGGTAGGAGCTACAGGGTGGGGGCAAGAGGGCAGGGGTAGTAGTAGTAGTAGTAGTAGTAGTGGTAGTAGTAATAGTAGTAGTAGTGGTGAGGTGCACCAACTCGCAAATGAAGTGTCCAGCATATCAAGCACGAGGGGCTCCCTACAGCTCCTTCGGGGAGCCACTTCGCTTGGCTGCCCATGCGTGGAGTGCGTGCTGCTGCATGGCCAAGCCATCATGCCCAAGCGTTTTGCCAGAAGCTTCAGGCGTCAGCCACTCTCACCCTCACTCCTTCTCCTCTGCCCCGTGTGTTGCGCCGATGCAGCCTCAAGGGAAAGCTGTCCCAGATGCTCACTGTCCTAAGGACCTACCAAGAACGGGTAGGCATCCTCCGGCTGAAGACTGTTGGGTGAAAAGGGAATAGCTGGAATGGGGGGGTACGACCCCATGCCTTAGCGTTAAATACATCGCTAGCGCTTGATGTCTGCCCTGTGTCACCTTTCCGCCCTCATGCCGCTCCCGCTTTGCCTTTTGCCCTGCCCCAGGTGCACCTCATGGACTCAACGCTCAGGCAGTGGGGGCCCGCAACACTAGAGCAGCCAGGCGCTGCATCCCAGCCACACCCGCCTGCACCAGTTGGCCAGCCCCATCCTGCTGCAATGCTCCTGCCGCCTGTCACGACCACAGCAGCGCCCAGCTTCGGCACAGCTACCCAGCTGCAGGCGCGGCAGGAGACAAGTCAGCCCGGCCCTGATTCTGCGGCAGCGGCAGGCAGCAGTGCGTCTGCACCTGCTGCGGTGAGACCAGCATCGGCGGCGGTGGCGACAGGAGCGGCCCCTGGGTTGAATGGCGCATCAACAGCAATGCCTGCTGCTGCTAGCGTATGCCCTGACGCTGGCGGGGGTGCCTGCACCAACGGCAGCGCAACAGTGGCCTCAGACACGGTTGGCGGCAGCGGCATTGCAGCAGCGGCAACGGTGGTCGCAGGGGCAGCCGCAGCTGGAGCAGGGGGCATGCCCAACGGCCTGCAAGTGCCCTTGAAGCCTCTGGTGCCGCAATCTCTGGTGTCTCTCCCCTGTGGGACTGTTCTTATCACCATCCAGCACTCGGGGAGGGAGGGCGGAACGGAGGTCACCGCCCATGCCGTCAGCCCTGCAGCAACAGGGCAGGCGTGTAGCGGGCGGACAGCGCTTCCGCAGGGGAATGCAGCGACAGGCGCTGAGCCTAGCCCCCACGGCAGGGTAGCTGATGCAGAGCAGACAGCGGCAGTGGCACCAGCATCGATGGCGGCAGCTGCGGCAGCTGCGGTGGCTGATGGGCAGCGCCGGCTTGGTCCGAGTAAGGGTTCAGCGACGTGGGGGGCGGGGGCGGGGGCGGCGGCAGGAACCTCAGGGACAAACGCAGCAGGTGTGGCTGGAGTGCAGCTGACCTCATGTGCAGACCCTGGAGGAGGTGGGGCGGCGTGTGCAGTGGCGGCAACAACTGCTAGCCATGCTCCGCAGCCGGCATTGGTAGCTTCCGCTGGCCCTGTGGCCGGCAGCGGCGCAGATGGAGCGCCACGCTCTGATGGCTCGCTTGCTCAGACGCATCAGCACCCTGACGCCTCACTTGCTGCGGTACAGCAGCACTCTGATGGCTCCCCAGCGCCGTTGGAACAGCGCTCTGATGGGCCGCTTGCTGCTGCCCCGCGCGCTGACGGCTCACTCGCTGCTACTCAGCGCTCTTATGGCTCTCCACAGCCGATGGCGCAGACGTGCGCGATGCCCAGCGAGGACGCCCCACCCTGCTCTCCGCTGCTGGTTGCCCCTGGGGACGCAGTAACCGCCGCGGTAGCTGCCCACCTGCAGCAGTGGCAGCTGACGCAGGGCCTGCAGCCGGGGGCAGCGGGGACGGCGGGGCTGGCTCCCCAGGCACTCAGGTTCGACCCCGCCATTGGCCCCCATGGGGCCTTCTACCTCACAGACGTCGCCCCTGCAGAGGCTGCAGCTTCGGGTCTCGCAGGGGAGCGTCAGGAGGCGCTGGGCGAGCGGGAAGGGCAGCGAGACCTAGCCGCGGGTCAAAGCAGCAGCAGCAGCAGCAGCAAAGGGGCAGCCGCTGCCTCCTTCAAAGCCAGGACACATTCACCTGTGGAGCAGCAAGCAATTCAGATGCAGCAACACCAGCGACAACAGCAGCAACAGAAAGGGGACGGGAGCGCGGGGCCTCAGGGGAGCTGGATGGAAGACAGGCCGAGCTTTAGCGTTGATACGCATTGTCAGCCACTGGTGCTGCGGCACCACCGTGTCAGCAGCACCAGTGGCTCTATGTCTGGGCACGTGCCGCATTCACAGCAGGAGCAGCAACAGTTGCAACAGCCGCAACAGGGCATTGTCATGCCCGCTGCGGAGGGGGGAAATGCAGAGGTATTTCAAGCCGGCAAGTTCACCCCCGCCACATCCATGCGGGACATGCCGGTGGCAGCGCCCCAGGGGACGTTATCCAGCCAGCAGCACCTTGCGGCGGCGGCGCAGCAGCAGCAGCAGCAGCAACAGCTGCTCCGAGGAAGTGTCTCTGCAGCAACTGCCTTGAGCGGCCAGCACAACATGCGGCCTGCATCCAGCGGGGCGTGTAGTGCCGTGGGCAGTACTGCCAGCAGCAGCGCCATCAGCATGTTGCACATGGCCACGGCGCTGGAGGCGATGGCAGCTCAGCGGGCATGGGGAGAAGGCGCCCCGAAGCTGGGTGGTGCTGGAGGGAAGGTGCCTGCAGGGGCAGGCTGGGGGCCTGTGACTACTGCCCAGGGGGCGGGGCACAATAGGGCAGCGCAGCTGGGATTTCAGCAGCAGGAACAGGAGCAGCAGGAATGGCAGCACCAGCAACAGCATTCGCACGACCCTCTGGCTCTGCCGTGGCAGACATTGGCTGTCGCAGGGCATGGTCCTGACCCGACCACAACAGCAGCAGAAGGCGCAGCTTGGCAGGAGGGCCACGGCGAGACGGGGCATGGGCTGGTTAATGCAGAAACGGTGGCGGCGGCCGTGGAGGTGGCGGCGGTAGCAGCTGTGGCAGCGGTGGAGTGGTCGCAGCGCCTCGCCAGCGCCTCTGCTAATGCTTTCGGGCGGAGGCTGTCGGGGCAGACGCCGATGGCAGCGCCTGGGCACGCGCACAACAGTGCAGGGCTTGGGGGCTGGCCGGGACAGGGGGCAGTGGGGAGGAGCGGGCTGGGGGCCGGGCAGGGTCACAACGTGCCTGTGCAGGGTGCTCCAACGCTGGGATCAGATCGGAGGGCGGCACTGGGGCAGGGCGGCTTGTCTGCAGCACTGGGGGATGGGTGGGCGCAGGAGCTGGCCGCGTGGGAAAGTCAGCCAGGGCAGGGCAGGGCTGAGGCCGGGTCCCACCAGGGGAGCAGCAAGCGTGCTGGCATGAAGGGTGTTGGCGGTGCGGGAGCCAACGACGAGCACGATGCACTGCTTGAGATCCTGAGTCAGGTGGGCGTTCGTCATGGGATGGCAATTTGATGCTTGACGTGCAACACTTGAATGCACACTACCCGTGAAATTAATGAGTCACAGGAACCAAAAAGTGATTTCGTAACTCCCGCCCCGCTTTGTGTCGCTTGCAGGTGGAAGACTTGGAGGCTGAGCTGGCAGGTGTGAGGGCAACGCCCAGCCGGTCCCCACACTTTTCAGCCTTCGCCCCCAACCCGCGCTCTGGTCACTTGTCCGCCACTGCGCGGGCGTACCTGCCCCCGCAGCCACCGCTAGGATCAGGGCGCTCGGCAACAGGGGGCGGGAGAGGTGGCGGTACCAGCGGTACAAGGGGGCCCCGCGGGAGCGGCAACGCTGTTGCTCAGCTGCACAGTGTGGGCGCGAAGTTAAACGGTGTGGAAGGTGTGAGCCTGCAGGGCGCAGGGCTGTACGAGGAGAATGACGTCGTGCACGCCATCCTCATGCAGGAAAAGGCAGGGTATGACTGCCGCTGACTCCTCAAATTATGTGAAGTGTTGATGGTGCAAGCCTGCGTGGGCATAGGGAATGTAGTACATTCCATGTATAGTTTTCGCAAACCTGCAAGAGCAAGGGCTCTTCTTACAACTTTGATGCCAGAAGGCCGTGCACTTGCACTGGCGCGTACGCCGGGCCATCATTTTCTGCGGCTCATAGGCAATGAGACACCGACAAGTGCACTTGGTGGATGTCAACATATGTTCATGCATGGGGGTATGGCAAAGAAATTCTTTCAAGGTGGACCAAGTCACAGTCCGTAGGGCGCCAGAAGGGCACACAGGACACCAACTCATCAAAAGCTTGACGTGCCAGGCAAATACATGTGCCAGGCAAACACTTGTGGCTGCAGACGTGCGGCTGCAATTTCCAGGAGAATATATCCTCCATTCACAGAATGACATTACGCTATCAGAGGCGGAATATCGACTCAGGAAGCCTCTTCACTGCAGATCCAGCTGGATCTTGAGCACGGCCTCAATGGGCTCGCGGCAGGACAGCAGGATGGGGAGCACGGTGGGGGGGGTTGTCTCCCCTCAGCTGTGTGGCGGGCATGGCCAGCAGAAGTGCAAGTGGGTGATACAGGGTTTTACAGTTGTTTAGGGCACCGCGAGGGCGCATACAACCCCTGTCCCAAATGGGCCAGGATTTACAGGTTCATGACCGAAAGTGGCTCGAAGGCCTTCCCCGCAAGCAGGGCACCCGAAGTCTA